>CM029021.1:2234738-2449582 GCA_016801055.1 Panax notoginseng | reverse complement strand
TGTTGGAACATCCTGTCTGTGCAGATTACGCATAACCTGGTTCCAATCTTTATTATTCTGTTGGATTAACATGTTTGTGTGGTCTATCATATGCATGTTAATTCTTCTGGGTTTCCATTCTTTATTATTTTGTTGGAATATCCTGTCTGTGCGCGATGACGCATGACCTAGTTCCATTATTTATTATTCTGTTGGAATAACTTGTATGTGCGGTCTATCGCATGCTGGTGATTCTTCTGTTATTCCATTCTTTATTATTCTGTGGAATAACCTGTCTATGTGGATTACCACATACATAGTGAATGATCCTTTGTATTCATTCCTTAAATTGTGGAAATGATCTGTCTAGTGGATTACCGCATGGGGGCGTGAAAATCCATTTGCAGTTTCATATATTCTATCATACTCAGTTGGTTAAAGTTTTGGCTTCTATACTCCATAAAATTAGTGGAATATCCTTGATATTTGCGCTTCATCCAGTATCTTTTCATGAAAATATTCTTCTGAGCATTCTTGATTTTACTATCAAAGCAGTATCATGATTTGGACGTTATGGAGTTCAGGATAAATTAACTTGTAAATCTTTAAAATTTATTCTTGAACTTGTTTTATTGAATTGTCATCGTCCTGATGCTTATATTATGTTGAAAGTCATTTGTGGGTCTGTAGTGCATTAGATGGACTTGGTATGATTATGATCAGGGATTATTCGGTATAATCATGACCGTAATATTACAATTGATGTGAAAACGGTCCTTGTAAGACCCCAAATTTTTAATGAATAAAATTGAATTTCCTCTATTTATTATTGTGAATAATAAGGTGTTAATTTGATATAATGCTTTGGTTATGGGTGAAATATGTAAATTTTTCAAAATAAGCAAGTGGTTATTAAAATATTCATTTTAATCGGGGAATATTCGTTTGGTCGTGGAATATTCTTTCTGTCGGGTAATATTCGTTCGATGACGCAGCTATTTGTAGGCCCCATAACGAATAAATGTCGGATGAAGAAAACGACAAAAATTGAGTTTTTATAAAATAACGGCGTAGTTGTTACGTTAAACACTGTTGAATACCCGGTGGTTTAAAATACAGTAATAACGCGTTATTGCACAATAGCACATGGTATTGCAAAATATTTTTGAATTATTGATTCTTACGTAAGAAGACACTACACAATAATTGTTACAGTAATTACTGTTCAATATTTTATTTTATTGATTCAATAATTGCTGCGTTGATATTTTATATTATTGTTGTTTCAATAATTATCACTGCACAGTATCTCCATTATTAGATCATAATTCATATTATTTAAATTAATATTATAGATAACATTATTGGAAATGTCTAGAAAGTTCTGTCAAGGAGAGGTTTTCTCACCTAATTGCGCGCCAGTAAGGAGAAATTCTTATTGGAAAGCCCTTTTTTTCCTAGGAACGGCCTGGTTGTCATAATTGTGATTCTGTAATATTATTTGTGAATAATTAATTATTGATTTATATGATAAGGAAAATATTTATTTTATCTGGATATAAATAATGGATATATTTATTTTTATGTGGATAAAATGAAGGAAATTAAAGCTGAGGTATTTTATCAGTATTTTATCGGTGTGGAGGTATTAAAAATTATTCGTTTGTGGATTTCGGATATTTTTGGTTTGGAATTTGAAAAAACTCAAAGCTACAAAGTTGTAGATAATTCGATTTCAGTCAGAATGGACATAAAATTTGTGAGACCCCCAGATTTTATGAATAAATATTTAATTTTTCTCGAAATAATTTTTAAAATTATGGTGTGGATTTGATATAATGTTATAGTTGTTGGTAGTATTATAAATTTTACAAAGTACGCAAGTTGTTATATAATATTCGATTGGGTCGGGGAATATTCGTTTTAGCAGGGCATATTTCGTTACAACGGCACAATCATTGGTGGACCCCCCATAACAGAATTATTGTCGGATTGAGAAAACGATATAAAAATACTTTTATGAAATAACGGTGGAAGTTTTACCGTTAACTGTTGAACTACCCGGTAGTAATAGTACAGTAATACGCGTGGTTGCATGTAGCACACGGTATTGATTATTGATGCTTACGTAAGAAGTCACTCAGTTATACTCAATTATTGTTACAGTAATTGCTTAATCATATCTCTCATATTATTGATTCGATTATTGTCACTGTATCATCTGCATAATATGTTATTTTATTAAAATCAATAATTGAGACGACAAAGTTATTCATATTATTAAATTGCATTGCAATATTTATAATATCTAGAAGTTCTATCAAGGAGAGGTTTGGTCACTAAATTGCGCGCCAATAGGGAGGAATCCTTATTGGAAAGCCCATCTTTCCTGAGAACGACCTGGTTGATAAATATTGTGAGTTATATATTATGATGAATGTTATTAAAATTGAAGTTTTGTTTCTGAGTTAAATTTGGAGACGCGGACGTGATATTTGAGTCCGGAACGATGAAATTAGTAAAAATAGTCTATAAACACAAAATTTTCTGAAATTCACTATTTGGTCAAAAAGTCAACAGTTGACTTTTTCGGGAAAAGTCAAACTTCAAAATTTCAAAATTTATATTTTTGATAAAAATAGTTTCATTATGTTGGAATTGTTTGTGTTAGTGAAAAATCGACATTTATTCCGATGATAATTGATGTCTAGGGTTATATTGATAAAATCGGGTAATTCATCGGATAAATGAGCTATTAATTGCTACTAATTCACATACTTATATAACTATTTATTCACATGTGGGTACTATAGAATCACATTCATGTACTATTAGGGGAGTTGGTGCAAGATTGATAATACTTGCATGACTAAGTTAAAAATGGACGTATAGTTGAAGGTACTACACTGTAATTAAAATTTTCACATGATTATACTATTTATTCACATGATTGTACTATTGATTCACATTATTTACTATAGGGGAGGTTGGTGCAAGATTGATAATACTTGCAGGACTAAATTAAAATAAAGGAAAAGTTAGAGGTATTGTATTGTAATTTTTCGAGCCCCAAAAACGTGCAATTATCAAAATTATATTTTCCTATAAATAGAGGCTCATTCTTCCTTCATTTCTCACCAATTCACAAAAGCTTTTAGAGCGATTTTTATAGAGAGAAAGAAGAAGAGAAATCTGTAAGACCCCAAATTTTTAATGAATAAAATCAAATTTTCCTATAAATATTATTGTGAATAATAATGTATTATTTGATATAATAACTTTGGTTATGGGTGAAATGTGAAAAATTTTGCAAAATAAGCAAGTGGTTATAAAATATTCATTTTGTCGGTGGAATATTCTTTCTGTCGGGGAATATTCGTATAAAGGCGCCAGCCAATTGTGGACCCCATAACGAATAACGGTCGAATGAAGAAAACGACAAAATTGAATAACGGCGTAGTTGTTACCGTTAACACTGTTGGAATACCGGTGGTTAAAATACAAAAAAAAAACACGTGGTTGCACAGTAGCACACGGATTGCACAGTATTTTTGAATTATTGTTTCTTACGAAGGAAGACACTACTCAATAATGATTACAGTAGTTACTGTTCAATATTTTATTGATTCAATAATTACTGCGTTGATATTTTATATTATTGTTGTTTCAATAATTGTTACTGCACAGTATTTTCTATTATCAGATCAATAATTCATATTATTTAAATAATATTATTAGATAACATTATTGGCAATGTCTAGAAAGTTCTGTCTAAGGAGAGGTTTGGTCACCTAATTGCGCACCAGTAAGAAGAAATTCTTATTGGAAAGCCCCCTCTTTCCTGGGAACGGCCTGGTTGTCATAAATGTGATTCTGTAATATTATTTGTGAATAATTAATTATTGATTCATATGATAAGGAAATATTTATTTTATGTGGATATAAATGAGGGATATTTTTTTGTGGTTAAAAATGAAGGAGTTAATGTTGAGTTGTTTTATTAGTATTTTTGTCGGAATGGAGGTATTAAAAATCAGGGTTTATGAGATATTTTACGGGAGTTATAATTTTTAGACCGACCGTTGGATCGTGGTAATTTTTGGATATGTTATACATATATAAGTTGAGTATATGTCCACAAATTTTGAACCGTTTAAAAATGAAGTATGATTTGTTATGAATTTTATGAGGTGACTGGTTCAGAATTGTTGAAGTATCCGAATTTATCATTTTGGTGGAAAATTCTAGAATTGGTGGGCCCCACTCTTGGTTGGTGAAGAAATGTGCTGAGATTTTTATTCAAATGTGGTGGGTGGGAATAGTAGCAGGTAAAGCCATCAGGTTTGCAGGTTAAGTCCTGCTTCGGCGTGCTAACAATTTTCTATAAATAGAGGGCTAAGTTAGAATTAAAAATCACACCAGAAACAAGTTTTCTATCTTTCTTTTTCTAGATTATTGAGTGTATTTTGTGAGTATTTAGATACTTTGAGAGTTTCTATTCATCAGAGCAAGTTTCTTTCAGGCTTTATCCGGTATTCCGACCAGAAGTACGGTTATTTTGAGGTAAGGGGTTTTATCTTCTTCTTAAATGATATTTTCTTCAATATCATTATGCCGAAGTGTTGGTATAAACTTTTTATCAAATTTAGGAACTTTTTGTGTCGAGGTTACTATTCACGTATACGGTACTATCACGTATACGACACTATTCACGAATACGGCACTATTCACCGAAAAATAAAATTTTCTTTTTTTGTCCAATTTGTCTATTATGGTTACTTTCTTTGATTGTATCTATGTTTTGATCATTATTTTTGAATTCTGCTTCAAAACGGGTTATTCTGGAGTATTATTGAACTTGGATAAACTGTAATACGAAATCCCTAATATTTGTCATTTTGTTTCACTGGATTCGTTTTCTTTAAAATATTTTTCATCATCCTCAGTCCTAAATGATGATATAAATGAATATCTTTGGCCTGTAGTGCAAAGATGAATGATTATCTAATGAATATCTTTGGCCCGTAGTGCAAAAATGAACATGTGTGAGATGAACATGACCAACTGGTGATACAAATGAATATCTTTGGCCTGTAGTGCAAAGATGAATATTGATTGATGTTACACGGATAATAATATTTAATGATGAACTTTTAAATCTTAGAAGATAGTAGAATTCTTTCTCTACTTGACTCTTCTAATGGATTGCTGTTTCCACTGCAGTTGTTGATCTAAAACTTGTTGTCGATTATATTCTATCAGATTTTTTCTGTTGAATACTAATGATAATTTGTTGTATATTTATCTTAGTCATATATTCTTTACTGGGTAGTTAAGCTCACCCTTTTTGTTCCATCTTTCTCAGGAGGCGAGAATATAGCGGGAACTAGTCGGGGTGCGAAGTGAGGTTTTCAGTCAGTGGTGTTAGCAAGTCCTCACTATTTTATAAAATAGTGTGATAATAATTGTATGAGGACTCCTTTTGAGTTTTTATACTCTCTATTTGTATTTAAAATCACAGTTTAATAAAGTTGTATTTGTTTCTGTACCATGTATTTGGCGACTCAGAATGGGTGATGTATACCTATTTTGGGGACGTCACAGTTGATATCAAAGCTTAGGGATATGATCCCTGGCTGAGATGTGAGACAAGAACTAGGAGGGGAGAGACGGGGATTCCTTCGCTAGTATGACTTGACTAAGTTTATTTGGTATTTATTTGGTGGGTCAGAGTATAGGGATAATATGTTGCATGACTATTAACCCTTATTTTATGGCAGTATTTAAGAATGGCAGCTGAGAACGTTAATAATGGAGTGAATCAGACCGTGAGACACCTTTGATCGCTACCAAGGAGAACGTGCAACAGGAAGGCAATAATCCTCCTGTAAACAACGTTACCGAACAAATGATGAATGATGGGATGTTTAAAAACTTTTTGCAGTTCATGCAAAAAGACGAGGGAAACTCGTGTACAAAATATGGGTGGAAGTGATAGCAACGCGCGGCTTGTCACAGCCAAGCAGTTCAAGAGTTGGGACCACCAGAATTTAAGGGAAAGCCGGATCCGATCGTGGCGGAAGGAAACGTGGGTCAAGTAAATTACCAAGATATTCGATGTCTTGGGATGCACGGAGGAACAGAAGGTTCCATTCGCCACCTTTATGTTCCGCGGTGAGGCAGACTACTGGTGGGAGTCTGTAAAGCGTACCCAGCCAGACGCACTCAGCATGTCTTGGGAAACGTTTCAGAAACTATTCAATGACAAGTACTTTCTTGTAAGTGTCGTCATATGAAGGAGGTAGAGTTTATCAGACTGGAATAAAACAACATGACGGTATCCCAGTACGAGGCAAAGTTTGCAGAGTTATCCAGGTTTGCACCTCATTTGGTAGAGAATGAGAAACGAATGACGAGGATGTTTCTGAGAGGTCTAAAGCCCGAGATTCGACAATATCTTATCTCTAAAAATTTTCTTTTATATTCAGATGTTGTAAATAGGGCTCAATTATTAGAGCGAGATAATGAGTATGTTCAAACCGAGGGAACACAACCAGGGTCATACCGGTGGCAGCGGTCATCGGAGCAATGACAACCAGAGGGAATGAAAGCATTCGGACAAAAGCAGTAACCACTCTGGTGGTAATCGTGGTCGTGAGAATAGAAGGGAGCGAGTCGGGAGGAGATTTCAAAAGGAGAAGGTACAACAATGATAGCGTAAGACGTCAGCACCAACATCAACTATTTCTAGGGGAGGAGAACGACCACCGGTTGTATGTTACAAATGCGGGAAAAGAGGGACACATCAGCCCAAACTGCCCACAACAATCCAAGGTGTGTTATAACTGTGGAAAGGAAGGTCATATAGCTAGAGATTGTCTAGTCGCGAAACCAAGTTCGACGGGGATGGTGACTCCAAAGGCTGTCCCGGACAAGTCAAAGTCAGTGGTTCCTGGAAGGGCGTTTGTCGTGACTGCACAACACGCAAGGAATCCAAACGAGGGGATCACGGGTAAGCTAATCATAAACTCTTGAGAAGTTTATACCTTATTAGATACCGGTTCTACCCATTCTTTTATCTCTCCTGCTTGTGCTCAACGTTTAAACTTGACTCGGAGAAAATTAGACTTTGACTTATCTGTTGAGACTCCGTTAGGAGAAACTTTCGTTACATCTACATTTTTTAAATCTTGCATGATTCAAGTCGGTACATCACATTACCTGCCGACCTTATTTCGTTAAAAATTCTTGCATTTGATGTGATTTTGGGGATGATTGGTTAACCATACATCATGCTAAAATTGATTGTTTTCGTAAGGTTGTTAGTTTTCATATTCCTAACCAACCTGTTATGCGAATTCAAACAACTAAACCATTAAAGTCAATCACTGTCATTTCAAGCCATAAAGCTATTCGTTTATTGAAAAACGGATGTCAAGCTTTCTTAGCCCATGTCACGGACTTGAACAAAAAACACGTCAGATTTGAATACTATTTTCATTGTTAGTGAATTTCCTGATGTATTTCCTGAAGAACTTCCCGGTCTACCCCACAGAACGTGAAATTGAATTCTTTATTGACCTTGAACCTGGTACAAAGCCCATTTCTAAAACCCCATATCGAATGGCTCTTATTGAACTTCAGGAGTTAAAGGTCCAACAGGAGTTGTTGGACATCGTTTTATTCATCCTAGTACATCTCCTTGGGGTGCTCCTGTGTTATTCGTAAAGAAGAAAGACGGGAGTATGCGACTTTGTATTGACTATCGAGAGTTGAACCATGTCACTATCAAGAATAGGTATCCGCTACCTCGCATTGATGACCTGTTTGACCAGTTGCAAGGAGCACAATTCTTTTCAAAGATCGATCTTCGTTCTGGATATCATCAGCTGAAGATTAAAACTGAGGATATTCCAAAGACTGCCTTCAGAACTCGGTACTGGCATTATGAATTCTTAGTCATGTCTTTTGGATTGACTAATGCTCCTGCTGCATTCATGGATATGATGAACCGTGTATTTAAGGAATATTTGGATCAGTTCGTTGTTGTCTTTATTGATGACATCCTCATCTATTCTAAAAACCGTGAAGATCATGAGCAGCATTTGAAACTGGTACTACAAAGGTTGCGTGATAATAAGTTATATGCCAAGCTGAAGAAATGCGAGTTCTGGCTTGAGGAAGTAGCATTCCTTGGGCACATGGTGTCAAAACATGGAGTATCTGTCGACCCGGCGAAGATTGAAGCCATACAAAGTGTGGGAACAACCGAAGTCGGTGACCGAAGTACGTAGCTTTCTGGGCTTAGCTGGTTATTATCGGAGATTCGTGGAAGGATTTTCTCAAATCGCTACTCCATTAACTCAGCCGACTCGTAAAGATATAAAATTCGGTTGGAACGAGGATTGCGAGAAGAGTTTTCAAGAACTCAAGATGAGACTCATTTCGGCACCTGTTCTGACAATACCATCTGGTTCGGATGGATTTGTTATCTACAGCGATGCTTCAGGCAAAGGGTTAGGATGTGTTCTCATGCAACATGGGAAAGTCATAGCCTATGCCTCTCGGTAACTCAAAGAATATAAGAGGAATTATCCTACTCATGATTTGAGTGGGCAGCAGTCGTTTTCGCTTTGAAGATTTGGAGACACTACCTGTATGGGGAGAAAGTGGAGATCTATACAGATCATAAAGGCCTCAAATATTTCTTCACCTAAAAGGAACTCAACATGCGGCAACGCCATTGGCTCGAGCTGCTGAAAGATTACGATCATACCATCCAATATCATCCTGGAAAAGCGAACGTAGTAGCTGACGCATTTAGTAGAAGATCATATGCGGATACGAGTGCAATGTTGTTAACACAAAAGTCCATTTTGTACAACTTGCAAAGGATGGAGATAGAGATGAAGGCTCCAAGTACCCACATGATGATAACAAACATACGAGTAGAACCTACTTTAATCGATAAAGTTAAAGCTGCTCAAGCTACGGACATGGAGCTGATGCGTATGAAGAAGAAAGTGCAGGAGGGTGCTATTCCAGAAGCAAGAATCGATGAAGATTGAATACTTTGAGTCAACTCCAGACTTTGTGTTCCTAACGATTTTGACTTGAAGCATAGAATCATGATGGAGGCACACAACACACCGTTTGTAATCCATCCTGGGAGTACCAAAATGTATCATGATCTTCGACATACATTTTGGTGGAGATAGAATATGAAAAGAGAGATCGCGGAGTTTATCTCGAGGTATTTAACTTGTCAACGTGTAAAGGCAGAGCATCAAATGCCAAAGGGTCCATTACAACCGCTTGAGATTTCAAAATGGAAGTGGGAACACATTACTATGGATTTCGTTACGGGTCTTCCCAAGGTTTCTCAAGGCATAGATGCGATTTGGGTTATTGTTGATAGATTAACCAAGTCTGCCCATTTCTTGCCCATACATGAGACTTATTCCCTTGAACGTCTTGCTAGTATGTACGTGAACGAGATTGTGAGATTGTATGGCATGCCAGTATCCATAGTTTCGGATCGTGACCCAAGATTCACTTCATGATTTTGGGTTAGCTTGCAGAAAGCTATGGGCACGGATTTACGATTCAGTTCGGCATACCATCCTCAAACGGACGGACAATCAGAGAGGACTATTCAAACTCTTGAAGATCTATTAAGAATCTGTGTCCTAGATCTCAAGGGAGTTGGGATAAGTACCTACCATTGGTGGAATTCTCCTACAACAACAGTTATCAGGCGAGCATAGGTGTGGCTCCATTCGAGGCGTTGTATGGAAGAAAATGTCGTTCTCCAGTATGCTGGGATGAGGTGGGTGAAGCAACATTGTTGGGACCAGAGTTAGTACGCATGACTACAGAGAAGATCCAAACGATTCGACAACATATACAAACGGCACAGGATCGACAAAAAGAGTTATGCGGATCTTCATCGGAAGGACGTGGAATTTAATATTGGGGATCATGTATTGTTACGTGTTGCACCATGAAAGGGAGTTACAAGATTTAGGAAGAGAGGAAAGCTCAATCCAAGATTTGTTGGTCCATTTGAAATTCTTGACCGAATAGGAAATGTGGCCTATAGACTCGCATTACTCCAAGTATGTCTCGTGTTCATAATGTTTTTCACATATCTATGCTTCGTAAATATGTTAAAGACCCGAACACATTATTGAGTTAGAACCAGATGAGATAGCTGAAGATTTAACGTACGAGGAGGTACCTGTTAAGATCTTGGATAGGAAAGAGCATGTCCTATGCACGAAGGTTATACCACAAGTTAAGGTTTTGTGGAGAAACCATGCTATTGAAGAGATGACCTGGGAGTTGGAATCAGAAATGAAAGCGAGGTATCCTCACCTTTTCGAAACACCAGGTACGTACGTCAATTTCGAGGACGAAATTTCATAAGGAGGGGAGGTTGTAAGACCCCAAATTTTTAATGAATAAAATCAAATTTTCCTATAAATATTATTGTGAATAATAAGGTATTAATTTGATATAATAACTTTGGTTATGGGGTGAAATGTGAAAATTTTGCAAAATAAGCAAGTGGTTATAAAATATTCATTTTGTCGGTGGAATATTCTTTCTGTCGGGGAATATTCGTACGACGGCGCAGCCAATTGTGGGCCCCATAACGGATAACGGTCGAATGAATAAAATGATAAAATTGAATAACGGCGTAGTTGTTACCGTTAATACTGTTGAAATACCCGGTGGTTAAAATACAGTAAAACGCGTGGTTGCACAGTAGCACACGGATTGCACAGTATTTTTGAATTATTGATTCTTATGAAGGAAGACACTACTCAATAATGATTACAGTAGTTACTGTTCAATATTTTATTGATTCAATAATTACTGCGTTGATATTTTATATTATTGTTGTTTCAATAATTGTTACTGTACAATATTTCCCATTATCAGATCAATAATTCATATTATTTAAATAATATTATTAGATAACATTATTGACAATGTCTAGAAAGTTCTGTCTAAGGAGAGGTTTGGTCACCTACTTGCGCGCCAGTAAGGAGAAATCCTTATTGGAAAGCCCCTTTTTTTTTTGGAAACGGCCTGGTTGTCATAAATGTGATTCTGTAATATTATTTGTGAATAATTAATTATTGATTCATATGATAAGGAAATATTTATTTTATGTGGATAAAATGAGGGATATATTTTTGTGGTTAAAAATGAAGGAGTTAATGTTGAGTTGTTTTATCAGTATTTTTGTCGGAATGGAGGTATTAAAAAATCAGGGTTTTTGAGATATTTTGCGGTGGTTATAATTTTTAATCCGACCGTTGGATCGTGGTAATTTTTGGATATGTTATACATATATAAGTTGAGTATATGTCCACAAATTTTGAACCGTTAAAATGAACGTATGATTTGTTATGAATTTTATGAGGTGACTGGTTCAGAAATTGTTGAAGTATCCGAATTTATCATTTTGGTGGAAAAATCTAGAATTGGTGGGCCCCACTCTTGGTTGGTGAAGAAATGTGCTGAGATTTTTATTCAAATATGGTGGGTGAAAATAGTAGCAGGTAAAGCCATCAGGTTGCAGGTTAAGTCTGCTTCGGCGTGCTAACAATTTCCTATAAATAGAGGGCTAAGTTAGAATTGAAAATGACACCAGAAACAAGTTTTCTATCTTTCTCTCTTTAGATTATTGAGTGTATTTTGTGAGTATCTAGATACTTTGAGAGTTTCTATTCATCAGAGCAAGTTTCTTTCAGCCTTATACCGGTATTCTGACCAGAAGTACGGTTATTTTGAGGTAAGGGGTATTATCTTCTTCTTAAATGATATTTTCTTCAATATCATTATGCCGAAGTGTTGGTATAAACTTTTTATCAAATTTGAAATTTTTTGTGTCGGGGTTACTATTCACGTATACGGTACTATTAACGTATACGGCACTATTCACGAATACGACACTATTCACCGAAAAAATAAATTTTCTTCTTTTTGTCCAAGTTGTCTATTATGGTTACTTTCTTTGATTGTATCCATGTTTTGATCATTATTTTTGAATTCTGCTTCAAAACGGGTTATTCTGGAGTATTATTAAACTTGGATAAACTGTAATACGAATCTCTAATATTTGTCCTTTTGTTTCACTGGATTTGTTTTCTTTAAAATATTTTTCATCATCCTCAGTCCTAAATGATGATATAAATGAATATCTTTGGCCTGTAGTGCAAAGATGAATGATTACCTAATGAATATCTTTGGCCCGTAGTGCAAAGATGAACAGGTGTTGAGATGAACATGACCAACTGGTGATACAAATGAATATCTTTGGCCTGTAGTGCAAAGATGAATATTGATTGATGTTACAGGGATAAAATATTAATGATGAACTTTTAAATCTTAGAAGATAGTAGAATTCTTTCTCTACTTGACTCTTCTAATGGATTGTTGTTTCCACTGCAGTTGTTGATCTAAAACTTGTTGTCGATTATATTCTATCAGATTTTTCTCTGTTGAATACTAATGATAATTTGTTGTATATTATCTTAGTCATAATATTCTTTACTGGGCTAGTTGAGCTCACCCTTTTTGTTCCATCTTTCTCAGGAGGCGAGAATATAGAGGGAACTGGTAGGGGTGCGGAGTGAGGTTTTCAGTCAGTGGTGTTAGCAGTCCTCACTATTTTATAAAATAGTGTGATAATAATTGTAATGAGGACTCCTTTTGAGTTTTTATACTCTCTATTTATATTTAAACTCACAGTTTAATAAAGTTATATTTGTTTCTGTACCATGTATTTGGCGACTCAGAATGGGTGATGTATACCTATTTTGGGGACGTCACAAAATCTGCTACCTCACTATTCCAGTATCCAGTTTTTCAAGGTAGGGGATATTATTTCTTTCTTCCATCTTCATGAAGAGAACTTCTGTTATTCCATTCTTTATTATTTTGTTGGAATAACCTGTATACGGCGGGCTACCCTATACTTGGTGATATTCTTCTGTTATTCCATTCTTTATCATTCTGTTGGAACATCATGCATGTGCGTTTACGCCGGACCTAGTTCCATTATTTATCATTCTGTTGGAACATCCTGTCTGTGCATTCTACGCCGGACCTGGTTCCGTCTTTATTATTCTGTTGGAATATCCTGTCTGTGCGTTTTACGCCGGACCTGGTTCCGTCTTTATTATTCTGTTGGAATATCCTATCTGTGCGTTTTACGCCGGACCTGATTCCGTCTTTATTATTCTGTTGGAATATTCTGTCTGTGCGTTTTACACCGGACCTGATTCCGTCTTTATTATTATGTTGGAATAACCTGCATGTGCAGTCTATCGCATGCCTGGTGATTTCTTTTGTTATTCCATTCTTTATTATACTCAGTTGGTTAAAACTTTGACTTCTATACTCCATGAAATTAGTGGAATATCCTTGATATTTGCGCTTCATCCAATATCTTTTCATGGAAATATTCTTCTAAACATTCTTGAATTTTACTCCACAAAGCAATATCATGTTGATAATTTGGACGTTATTGATTCCTGGATAAAATAATTCTTGAACTTGTTTTATTGAATTCTTATATCATTGTCATCATCCTCATGTTTATATTTTGTTGAAAGTTATATGTGGCCTGTAGTGCATAGATGGACTTTGTATGATTATGACCAGGGATTATTCAGTGTAATCATGACCGTAATGTTACAAATGATGTGGTAAAAGTCCTCATTGGCCCGTAGTGCATTGATGGACAGTTGTTAGCATGATCATGACCATTATTGAATACACAAATATTCTTGGCCCGTAGCGCATGGATAATTGTGGTCGTGATACTAAAGAATATCCTTGGCCGTAGTGCAGGGGTGATTCGATGATGTGGATTATTTATTAAGTTGAGTCCCAGCGATAAAAGTGATGAAAAACCTTCTAAATCATAAAAGATAGTATATTTTATTCTCTACTTGACTCTTTTAATGGATTGCTTGTTCCGCTGCAGTTAAACTTGATGTTGGTTATATTTTATCAGTTTAACACTGTTGAAGGCTAATGATAATATATTCTGCATTATCTTAGTTATAATATTTCCTACTGGGCTAGTTGAGCTCACCCTTTTACTTTCATTGTTCTCTTCAGAAAATGAGAACGTAGCAGGGACTAGTCGGGGAACGGAGTGAAGAACCAAATGATAGCATTAGTAGTCCTCACTATTCAGTGAAATAGTGGGAAAAATAAATGTAATAATATTGAATTTGAGTTTGTATATTGTCGAGACGACAATATTTGTATTAAAACTCACACTTATGTTTTGTTGTACTTTACAAAATAGTTGTATAATCAAGTTATATTTGTATTCTGTACCATGTATTTGACGACTCAGAATAGGTGATGTATACCTGTTTTGGGAGCGTCACAAAATTCGTATTTTTCTGATAATCGGACTATTTTCTATGAATTGTTGAAGTTTCGGAAAATAAAATGATTTTTATTAATTTATGGGTGGGACCCACTTGGTTATCAACATGTGGGCTGCTGAAAATTGGTTCAAAGTTGGCTGGTGGGTGAGAATTTTCAAGAGGCATGCGTAGAAATGTTGAATAATAATAAATATATTTTTTTATTTTAGTCTCCTTTGGCGTTCTAAGCATTTTCCTATAAATAGGGTGCTTAGTTAGAATTAAAAATCACACCAGAATTCATAAGTTTTCTCTCTTTCTCTCTCTATATTATCGAGCGTATTTTGTGAGTATTTAGAGTGAAAGTTTACTTCGGCTTTACATCTGATATTCCAGTCAGAAATACTGCTCTTTTGAGGTAAGAGATTTTAAGGGTTATTATGTTTTTTAATTTCGTAATTTTTCTGACCCTCAAAAATTCTACAAAAATTTGAAATGATAACTTGATGGGTTTTCTTGATTGTGTCCAAAAATAGCGATTTTTGGATGTATAGATTAAGAGTTATGAATTTTCGGGGAAAAGATTATTTTAAAAGTAACCGCTTATAACTCCTTGTAGTTAACTCCAAAATTGATAAAATTTTTATTGGGAGTACATCTATATAATATCAGTGTACTCTGTGAATTTCGGAATTTTTAAAAAAAAGTACAATTTATGATAAATGTCTAAATATTTGGCTGTTTTGGCCATATGAAAAATAGTAAATGAATTTTAAAAATTCTGAGAAAAATATATGTTCAATATGGGACTATATTCTGCTAAATCCAGAAAAGAAATATTTTTGGAACTGATTTGGTATTTTTCATGAAAATAGACTAGTTATGAGTAAATGAATTAAATATGTTATGTAAAGTAAGAAAATTAGAAAATAGGATTTTATGGCTTGAGAATCCTATATGAGGTATATGCAGATTTTTGATGAGAGTTTTGGTTATTGGTGATGAAATATTAAGAGTTGGCATTTTATGATGATTAAATACATTAATTAGTAAAGTGTAAACAATTAAAATAAATTGTTTATAAGTTTAAGAAATGTTATTTCAATATCATTATACCGAAATATTGGTATAGATTTTATTGTGGAATTTTTACCTTTTTGTGTCGGGTTTACTATTCATGAGTTACTATTCACGAGTTACTATTCACAGAAAAATTGGTTTCTTTTTCTGACTAAATTATAGTTGATTTATGAATATTACTCTTGAGATTAAAATTATATGTTGATCATATTATTTTTATTATCATATATAACATTTTTATAACCATAATGATGATATTTCTCTTTAGCTTGAGTGTAAAGATGGGTAGATTTTTGGTATGATCATGACTATGGGTTCTCTTTGGCCAGTAGTGCAAAGTTGAATTATTGACTGGTATGATCATGACCATTGAATTTATAATTAAATATCTTTAGCTTAAGTGCAAATGTGAAATGATCAACATGGTTATAATTATTATTTATATAAATTCTGAAATGATTATATATTTCTTTGAGATATTAATATATTTGGCATGTAGTACAAATATGAACTGTTAATGAATATATTTGGCATGTAGTGTAAATATGAACTGTTGATGAATATATTTGGCCTGTAGTGCAAAGATGAATTGTTGATGAATATCTTTGACCCGTAATGCAAAGATGACATGTTGTTGAATATCTTTGGCCAGTAGTGCAAAGATGAACAGGTGTTTTGAGATGAACATGACCAACTGGTGATACAAATGAATATCTTTGGTCGTAGTGCAAAGATGAAGTTATTAGTATGATTATGAACAGGAAATGTGATTTGGTGTAACCATGATCTTTGATGTTTCAGGTAAAGATAGGTGATGAAAATTATCTTCGTCCTGGATGAGAATAGGAATTTGGAACTACAATTATGATTATGAGTTATTCATATGATTGTGGACCAGAATTGTTGATTGATGTTACAGGGATAAAACATTGTTGGTGGATTTTTAACATGGAGAAGATAATAGACTTTATAGTCTATTTGACTCTTCTAATGGATTGCTCATTCCGCTGCAACTATGGTTGAAATTTTTATCATCTACCATATGTTCTAAATCTCTGATTTATTATTGATGAAGGCTATTGATAATTTAATTATCTTTAGTCATGATATTCTTTACTGAGCTAGTTGTGCTCACCCTTTTGCTTCACAATTCTTTTCAGGTAATAAAAGTGTAGCTGGGTCTAGTGGGGGATAACAGGGGAATAGAACGGTGGTCTATAGTTGTTGAGGGTGAAGCGAACCCAACGTTGGAAGGGTGTTTTGCCACTATCATACAAGATGTCTAATGACATACGACATCGTGTCATCATAAGATAGGATTGTACTCATCACTTGCTGAGTATATTTACTGTAAGATCCCGAATTATTAATAAATAAAAATTAATTTCCTCTATTTATCATTTTGAAATAGTAAGGATTGATTTGATTAATGTGGTTAGTTATGGGTAAAATGCGCAAATATTTCAAATAAACAAGTGGTTATAAATGCTCATTGTTGTCGGAGAATATTCGGTTGGTCGTAGAATATTCTTACTGTCGGGGAATATTCGTACGACGGCGCAGCCTTGTGTGGGCCCCATAACGGAAAGCGATTGGATGAAAAAAACGACAAAAATAAGTTGTTTATAAATAACGGCGTAGTCGTTACCGTTAATACTGTTGGAATACCCGGTGGTTAAAACACAGTAATACGCGTTGTTGCACAGTAGCACACGGTATTGCACCAATTATTGACTCTTACGTAAGAAGGCACTACTCAATAATGGTTACAGTAATTACTGTTCAGTATTTTATTTTATTGATTCAATAATTGCTGCGTTGATATTTTATATTACTGTGGTTTAAATAATTGTCACTACACAGTATTTTCCATTATCGAAGCAATAATTCATATTATCTGAATAATATTATTAGATAACATTATTGGCAATGTCTAGAAAGTTCTGTCTAAGGAGAGGTTTGGTCACCTAATTGCGCGCCAGTAAGGAGAAATTCTTATTGGAAAGCCCCCTCTTTCCTGGGAACGGCCTGGTTGCCAGTACTGTGATTCTGTAATATTATTTGTGAATAATTAATTATTGATTTATATGATGAGAAAAATATTGATTTTATGTGGATATAGATGGAGAAAATTTTTAAATGTGACAATTGTTGAAAATTAATATTTTATCTTTTCTGATAAAATAATTCAATTAAATATATTATTTTAATAATATATTAATGGTGATATTTTTTACAATGAATGTGGGATATATGAGTATATGAGGAGGAAGAGTATTTTTGTTGCAAAAGTTGTTTAACACATGTTTTGTGTGTCGGTGGACCCCATTTCTTGACTGAAATTTGATTATAGCCTGTAAATCATCCGTTTGTAGATTTCGGTAAGTTTCTGTTTGGAATTTGGAAAAACTTCCTTCTGCAAAGTTGTACAGAATTGAATTTCCTATAAAAACTCGTGAGATTTGAATTTTCGGATAAAAGGGCTATTTATTATAAATTATTAAAGTTCCGTAGTTCCGAAATAATTGATTTTGGAAGTTTTAATTATTTAAATTAAGAAAAACGTTTTTAATGTTTTGTCACATGGTGGCTGATGTCTTGGACCAAATTAGTGGGCGTAGGAAATTTGAAAAAATAATATTATTAATTTATTAAATTTTCTGCTTTGGTGTTCTAAGCATTTTCCTATAAATAGGGTGCTTATGTTAGAATTGAAAATCACACCAGAAACTTCAGATTTCTCTCTCTTTCTCTCTTGATATATTGAGCGTATTCTTGTGAGTATTTTAGTACTTTGAGTATTTCTATACGGTGCAAGTTCTTTCAGCACTATATCCAGGCAGAAGTACTATCCTTTTGAGGTAAGGGATGTTATTTTATTCAAAAATTATATTATTTCTTCAATATCATTATGCCGATATATTGGTTGAAACTTTTTATCAAATTTGAAACTTTTTCGTGTCGAGGTTACTATTCACGAGTTACTATTCACGAGTCACTATTCACGAGTTACTATTCACCGAAAAATGAAACTTTCTTCTTTTTGTCCAAAATATCTATTATGGATACAAGCTTTGATTGTATCCATGTTTTGATCATTCTTGAATTTTACTCCACTATGATTATTTATGAGGTATTTTTGGACATGGAATAGCTGAAATACGAATCCTTAATATTTATTCTTTTGCTTCACTGGATTCGTTTCTTTTAAAAATATTTTTCATCATCCTTAGTCCTAAATGATGATATAATTGAATATCTTTGGCCTGTAGTGCAAAGATTAATGATTTCTGATGAATATCTTTGGCCGTAGTGCAAAGATGAACAGGTGTTTAGATGAACATGACCAACTGGTGAATATCTTTGGCTTGTAGTACAAAGATGAATATTGATTGATGTTACAGGGATAAAATGCTGATGATGGACTTTTAAATTCATAGATAATAGTAGATTTCATTCTCTACGCAACTCTTCTATGAATTATTATTTTTCCGCTGCGAATATGGATTTAAAACTTGTTGTCTATTGTATTCTATTAGATTTTTCCTTGTTGAAGACTAACGATAATTTGTTTTATATTATCTTAGTCATAATGTTCTTTACTGGGCTAGTTGAGCTCACCCTTTTCCTTTTGTTCCATTTTTCTTCTCAGGAGGCGAGAATGTAGCGAGTACTAGTCAGGGTATGGAATGAAGGATCTAGAGAGTCGTTTTAGTAGTCCTCACCATTTTTGTATAATAATGTATCAATAATTATAATGAGGACTTATTTGAGTGTGGATATTGTCTAGATGACAATATTTGTATTTAAACTCACAGTTTTTATGTTGTACTAATAAAGTTGTAGTTGTATCTGTACCATGTATTTTGACGACTCAGAATGGGTGTTGTATACCTATTTTGGGGGCGTCACAGTTGGTATCAGAGCTTAGGATATGATCTCTGGCGGAGATCGGGGAATGGAACTAGGAGGGGAGAGAAGAGTAAATCATTCGCTAGTGTGTCCTACCTAAGCTTATTTGTTGGTCGGTTATAATATAGGGATATTATGTGATTTGTTAATTTGCTAAATTAACCCTTGTTTTATGGCAGTATTTGAGAATGTCGACTGAGAATGTTAACAGTGGAGTAAATGAAACCGTGGAGACACCTGTACTCACCAACGAGGAGCACGTGCAACAGGCTGGCAATGTTCCTCCTGTGAAAAACACCACTGAGCAGACGATGAACGATGAGATGTTTAGAAGTTTTTTGCGGTTCATGCAAAACCAGACGAAGGAGATTCCTGTTCAAAATGTAGGAAGAAACAATGGCAACGCACAGCTGGTCACAGCTAAGCAGTTCAAAGAGTTGGGACCACCAGAATTCTGGGGAAAGCCTGATCCGATTAAGGCGGAGACGTGGGTCAAACAAATTACCAAGATATTCGATGTCTTGGGATGCACGGAGGAACAGAAAGTTCCATTCGCCACTTTTATGTTCCGTGGCGAGGCAGACTACTGGTGGGAGTCTGTGAAGCGTACCCATCCAGCCGCACTCAGCATGTCTTGGGAGACGTTTCAGAAACTGTTCAATGACAAATACTTTCCTGAAAGTGTTCGTCATATGAAGGAAGTGGACTTTATTAGACTGGAGCAGAACAACATGACGGTGTCTCAGTACGAGGCGAAATTTGCAGAGTTATCTAGGTTTGCACCTCATTTGGTGAAGAATGAGGAACGTATGACACGGATGTTCCTGAGAGGTTTGAAACCCGGCATACATCAATATCTCATTTCACATAAATTTTCTCTCTATTCAGATGTTGTCAACAGGGCTCAATTATTAGAGCGAGATAACGAGTACGGTCAACCGAGGGACCACAACCAGGACCATACCGGTGACAACAGTCATCAGAACAACGATAACCAGCGGAGAAAGAAGAATACGGACAAGAGCGGCAACCACTCTGGTGGTAATCATGGCCATGAGAATAGAAGAAGCGAGTCGGGAGGAGATTTTAAAAAGAGGAGATTCAACAATGATAATACGAAGACGTCAGCACCAGCAGCAACTGGTTCCAAGGGAGGAGAACGACCACCAGTCATATGCTATAAGTGCGGAAAAGAAGGACATATCAGCCCAAACTGCCCACAACAGTTTAAGGTATGTTATAATTGTGGAAAGGATGGACATATCGCTCGAGATTGTACGGTAGCGAAACCAAGTTCAGCAGGGACGGTGACTCAAAAGGTTGTCCCAGAAAAGTCAAAGTCAACGGTTCCTGGAAGAGCGTTTGTCGTGACTGGTCAACATGCGAGGAACCCAAACGAGGTGATCACGGGTAAGCTAATCATAAATTCATGCGAAGTTTATACCTTACTAGATACCGGTGCTACCCATTCATTTATTTCTCCTGCTTGTGCTCAACGTTTAAACTTGACTCCGGAGAAGTTAGACTTTGATTTATCTGTGGAGACTCCGTTAGGAGAAACTTTCATCACATCTACTGTTTATAAATCTTGTTTGATCCAAGTTGGCACCATCACCTTACCTGTTGACCTTATCTCTTTAAAGATACTTGCTTTTAATGTGATTTTAGGGATTGATTGGTTAACTACTCATCATGCCAAAATTGATTGTTTTCGTAAGGTTGTTAGTTTTCATATTCCTAACCACCCTGTTGTACGAATTCAAGCAACTAAGCCACTAAAATCAATCACTGTCATATCAAGTCATAAAGCTATTCGTTTATTAAAAAACGGATATCAAGCTTTCTTAGCCCATGTTATGGATTTGAATAAAGACACGTCATATTTGAATAATATTCCTGTTGTTAGTAACTTTCCTGACGTATTTCCTGAAGAACTTCCCGGTCTACCCCCGGAACGTGAAGTTGAATTCTTTATTGATCTTGAACCTGGTACAAAGCCCATTTCTAAAACCCCATATCGAATGGCTCCTATTGAACTTCAGGAGTTAAAGGTCCAACTGCAAGAGTTGTTGGACATCGGTTTCATTCGTCCTAGTACATCTCCTTGGGGTGCTCCTGTTTTATTTGAAAAGAAGAAAGACGGGAGTATGCGATTTTGTATCGATTACCGGGAATTAAACCATGTCACTATCAGGAATAGGTATCCGCTACCTCGTATTGATGACCTGTTTGACCAGTTACAAGGAGCACAATTCTTTTCAAAAATCGATCTTCGTTCTGGATATTATCAGCTGAAGGTTAAAACTGAGGATATTCCGAAGACTGCCTTCAGAACTCGGTACGGGCATTATGAATTCCTAGTCATGTCTTTTGGATTGACTAATGCTCCTGCGGCTTTCATGGATATGATGAACCGAGTATTCAAGGATTATTTGGATCAGTTCGTTGTTGTCTTTATTGATGATATCATCATATATTCCAAAAGCCGTGAAGATCATGAGCACCATTTGAAGCAGGTACTCCAAAGGCTGCGTGAAAATAAGCTATATGCTAAGTTGAAGAAATGCGAGTTCTGGCTTGAGGAAGTAGCATTCCAAGGACACGTGGTGTCAAAACATGGAGTATCTATGGACCCGGCAAAGATTGAAGCAATACAAAGCTGGGAGCAACCAAAGACGGTGACCGAAGTACGTAGCTTTCTGGGCTTAGCTGGTTATTATCGGAGATTCGTGGAAGGGTTTTCTCGAATCGCTACCCCGTTAACTCAGCTGACTCGGAAGGATACAAAATTCGTATGGAGCGAAGAATGCGAGAAGAGTTTCCAAGAGCTTAAGAGGAGATTCATTTCGGCACCTGTTTTGACAATACCATCTGGTTCGGATGGATTTGTTATCTACAGCGATGCTTCAGGCAAAGGGTTAAGATGTGTTCTCATGCAACGTGGGAAAGTCATAGCCTATGCCTCGCGACAACTTAAAGAATATGAGAGGAATTATCCTACTCATGATCTAGAGTTGGCAGCAGTCGTTTTTGCGTTGAAGATATGGAGACACTATCTATATGGGGAGAAAGTGGAGATATATTCAGACCATAAAAGCCTTAAATATTTCTTCACTCAAAAAGAACTCAACATGCGGCAACGACGTTGGCTCGAGCTGTTGAAAGACTACGACCACACTATTCAATACCATCCTGGAAAAGCAAATGTGGTAGCTGACGCGTTGAGTAGAAGATCATATGCAGGAATGAATGCGATGATGTCAAGTATACGCATAGAACCAAATTTAATAGATAAAGTTAAAGTTGCTCAAGCCACAGACCCGGAGCTGATGCATATGAAGAAGAAAGTGCAAGAAGGTACTATTCCAGAAGCAAGAATCGATGAAGAAGGAATACTTCGAGTCCACTCCAGACTTTGTGTTCCTAACGATTCAGATTTGAAGTATAAGATCATGATGGAAGCACACAATACACCATTTGCAATCCATCCTGGAAGTACCAAAATGTATCGTGATCTTCGACATACATTTTGGTGGAACAATATGAAGAGAGAGATCGCAAAGTTTATCTCGATGTGTTTAACTTGTCAACGTGTAAAGGCGGAGCATCAAGTGTCAAAGGGTCCGTTGCAACCACTTGAAATTCTGAAATGGAAGTGGGAACACATTACCATGGATTTTGTTACGGGTCTTCCCACAGTTTCTCAAGGCATAAATGCTATTTGGGTTATTGTTGATAGATTAACCAAGTCTGCTCATTTCTTGCCGATACGGGAGACTTATTCCCTTGAACGTCTTGCTAGTATGTACGTGAATGAGATTGTAAGGTTGCATGGCATGCCAGTATCCATAGTTTCGGATCGTGACCCAAGATTCACTTCAAGATTTTGGGTTAGCTTACAAAAAGCTATGGGCACAGATTTACGATTTAGTTTGGCATACCATCCTCAAACGGACGGGCAATCAGAGACGACTATTCAAACTCTTGAAGATCTATTAAGACTTTGTGTCCTAGATTTCAAAGGAAGTTGTGATAAGTACCTACCATTGGTGGAATTCTCCTACAACAACAGTTATCAGACAAGTATAGGTGTGGCTCCATTTGAAGCATTATATGGACGAAAGTGTCGCTCTCCAATATGTTGGGATGAGGTGGGTGAATCAACATTGTTGGGACCCGAGTTGGTACGTATGACTACGGAAAAGATCCAAATGATTCGACAACGTATACAAACGACACAAGATCGACAAAAGAGTTATGCGGATCTTCATCGAAAGGACGTGGAATTTGACATTAGTGATCATGTACTGTTACTTGTTGCTCCATGGAAGGGAGTTACAAGATTTGAGAAGAGAGGAAAGCTCAATCCACGATTTATTGGTCCATTTCAGATTCTTGACCGACTAGGAAATGTGGCCTATAGACTTGCGTTACCTCCAAGTATGTCTCGTGTTCATAATATTTTTCACGTATCCGTGCTTCATAAATATGTGAAAGACCCGAACCATGTTATTGAGTTAGAACCAGACGAGATAGCCGAAGACTTAACGTATGAAGAGGTACCTATCAAAATCTTGGATAGGAAAGAGCATGTCCTACGCACGAAGGTCATACCACAAGTTAAAGTTTTGTGGAGAAACCATGCTATTGAGGAAATGACCTGGGAGTTGGAAACGGAAATGAAAGTGAGGTATCCTCATCTTTTCGAAACACCAGGTACGTATGTCAATTTCGAGGACGAAATTTCATAAGGAGGGGAGGTTGTAAGACCCCGAATTATTAATAAATAAAAATTAATTTCCTCTATTTATCATTTTGAAATAGTAAGGATTGATTTGATTAATGTGG
The DNA here is from genome assembly GCA_016801055.1 of Panax notoginseng. Lineage (NCBI taxonomy): Eukaryota > Viridiplantae > Streptophyta > Magnoliopsida > Apiales > Araliaceae > Panax > Panax notoginseng. The sequence continues at coordinate 2,425,361 of CM029021.1, read as the reverse complement.
TTAGTTATGGGTAAAATGCGTAAATATTTTAAATAAACAAGTGGTTATAAAATGCTCATTGTTGTCGGAGAATATTCGGTTGGTCGTGGAATATTCTTACTGTCGGGAATATTCGTACGACGGCGCAGCCTTGTGTGGGCCCCATAACGGAAAGCGATTGGATGAAAAAAATGACAAAAATAAGTTGTTTATAAATAACGGCGTAGTCGTTACCGTTAATACTGTTGGAATACCCGGTGGTTAAAACACAGTAATACGCGTTGTTGTACAGTAGCACACGGTATTGCACCAATTATTGACTCTTACGTAAGAAGGCACTACTCAATAATGGTTACAGTAATTACTGTTCAGTATTTTATTTTATTGATTCAATAATTGTTGCGTTGATATTTTATATTACTGTGGTTTAAATAATTGTCACTACACAGTATTTTTCATTATCGAAGCAATAATTCATATTATCTGAATAATATTATTAGATAACATTATTGGCAATGTCTAGAAAGTTCTGTCTAAGGAGAGGTTTGGTCACCTAATTGCGCGCCAGTAAGGAGAAATCCTTATTGGAAAGCCCCCTCTTTCTTGGGAACAGCCTGGTTGCCAGTACTGTGATTCTGTAATATTATTTGTGAATAATTAATTATTGATTTATATGATGAGGAAAATATTGATTTTATGTGGATATAGATGGAGAAAATTTTTAAATGTGACAATTGTTGAAAATTAATATTTTATCTTTTCTGATAAAATAATTCAATTAAATATATTATTTTAATAATATATTAATGGTGATATTTTTTACAATGAATGTGGGATATATGAGTATATGAGGAGGAAGAGTATTTTTGTTGCAAAAGTTGTTTAACACATGTTTTGTGTGTCGGTGGACCCCATTTCTTGACTGAAATTTGATTATAGCCTGTAAAATCATCCGTTTGTAGATTTCGGTAAGTTTCTGTTTGGAATTTGGAAAAACTTCCTTCTGCAAAGTTGTACAGAATTGAATTTCCTATAAAAACTCGTGAGATTTGAATTTTCGGATAAAAGGGCTATTTATTATAAATTATTAAAGTTCCGTAGTTCCGAAATAATTGATTTTGGAAGTTTTAATTATTTAAATTAAGAAAAACGTTTTTAATGTTTTGTCACATGGTGGCTGATGTCTTGGACCAAATTAGTGGGCGTAGGAAATTTGAAAAAATAATATTATTAATTTATTAAATTTTCTGCTTTGGTGTTCTAAGCATTTTCCTATAAATAGGGTGCTTATGTTAGAATTGAAAATCACACCAGAAACTTCAGATTTCTCTCTCTTTCTCTCTCGATATATTGAGCGTATTCTTGTGAGTATTTTAGTACTTTGAGTATTTCTATACGGTGCAAGTTCTTTCAGCACTATATTCAGGCAGAAGTACTATCCTTTTGAGGTAAGGGATGTTATTTTATTCAAAAATGATATTATTTCTTCAATATCATTATGCCGATATATTGGTTGGAACTTTTTATCAAATTTGGAACTTTTTCATGTCGAGGTTACTATTCACGAGTTACTATTCACGAGTCACTATTCACGAGTTACTATTCACCGAAAAATGAAACTTTCTTCTTTTTGTCCAAAATATCTATTATGGATACTAGCTTTGATTGTATCCATGTTTTGATCATTCTTGAATTTTACTCCACTATGATTATTTATGAGGTATTTTTGGACATGAAATAGCTGGAATACGAATCCTTAATATTTATTCTTTTGCTTCACTGGATTCGTTTCTTTTAAAATATTTTTCATCATCCTCAGTCCTAAATGATGATATAATTGAATATATTTGGCCTGTAGTGCAAAGATTAATAATTTCTGGTGAATATCTTTGGCCGTAGTGCGAAGATGAACAGGTGTTTAGATGAACATGACCAACTGGTGAATATCTTTGGCTTGTAGTACAAAGATGAATATTGATTGATGTTACAGGGATAAAATGCTGATGATGGACTTTTAAATTCATAGATAATAGTAGATTTCATTCTCTACGCAACTCTTCTATGAATTATTATTTTTCCGCTGCGAATATGGATTTGAAACTTGTTGTCTATTGTATTCTATTAGATTTTTCCTTGTTGAAGACTAACGATAATTTGTTTTATATTATCTTAGGTTGTGTTTGATAAATCTGGGAATTAAGATCTGAATGATTATGATGTCTTAATAAATTAAATCATCTGAATGGTTATGAGGTCTGAATCTAAAAAATTGTTTGATAACAAAAAAGTAAGTTGTCTCTTAATGACACTATTTTACCATTTTAAAGGGTAAAATTTTATTTAATAATTTTAAATATTCAATTTAATAAAAATGAGTGCATAATATTGTTGAATATATTTATATAAAAAAAAATTATCAAAAAAATTTCATTAAGAGGTACCTCTTAATTATTAAGATTTTATTTTCTGTCTTACCGATTAAGAGGCATTCAGAGGTAACAAAAAATAAAACAAACAACATCATGCCTCTTAACGAATAAGAGGCAATCAATTAAGAGACAATCAGATGTAAACAAACAGCACCTTAGTCATAATGTTCTTTACTGGGCTAGTTGAGCTCACCATTTTCCTTTTGTTCCATTTTTCTTCTCAGGAGGCGAGAATGTAGCGAGTACTAGTCGGGGTATGGAATGAAGGATCTAGAGAGTCGTTTTAGTAGTCCTCACCATTTTTGTATAATAATGTATCAATAATTGTAATGAGGACTTATTTGAGTGTGGATATTGTCTAGATGACAATATTTGTATTTAAACTCACAGTTTTTATGTTGTATTAATAAAGTTGTAGTTGTATCTGTACCTTGTATTTTGACGACTCAGAATGGGTGTTGTATACCTATTTTGGGGGCGTCACATTTACGAGCACTACCTTTATAATCTTGGTGTTTGTTTGAAGTATAATTCTCAATTAGAGACAGTGGAGATAATGATAAGTCAAGAGATGACTCACCATTGGGAAGAATATGATAGTAATCTTCTCGTTTTTCTTTGGGGTCTATTGGGTCAACCAAGGATAATTCTGTGGCCATATGATATCTATCATAACCTAGACGCATGGCCTCCCATGTACGAAGGTTTCCTTGAGCGCTTCCCAAAGATTTTAATTTCTAAAACAGTTTTGACTATACCTTTATGTAAGGTGTCACTGTGAGGTGTTGTCCACGGTTGGGACATGTGTCACATTTGGTATATATTTGTATCTAAACTCACATCATATGTGTTGTTATATTTTCTACGATAATTATTGTAATAAAGTTATAGTTGTTTTCCGTACCATGTATTTGGCGACTCAAAATAGGTTGGATGGTATGGACCTATTTTGGGGTTGTCACAGTCCTCATCGGACGTAGTGCATTGATGGACAGTTTTTGGTATGATTATGGCTATGGATTCTCATCGGTCAAGGGTGCAAAGATGAATTGTTTTATGGCATGATCAGAACCGTTGATGAAAACACGATTATCTTTGGCCCGTAGTGCATGGATAATTCGTGGTCGTGATACTAATGAATATCCTTGGCATGTAGTGCAGGGATGATTCGATGATGTGGATTAATTATTGAGCTGAGTCTCAGCGATAAAATATTGATTATACACTTTTAATTCGTAAAAGATAGTAGATATCATGCTCTACTTGACTCTTCTAAAATATAGTTGTATGTTTTTGGCCTGTAGTGCAAAGATGAATTGTTAATGAATATATTTGGCCGTAGTGCAAAGATGAATTTATTAGTATGATTATGACAAGGAATTGTGATTTGGTATAACCATGATTTTTGATGTTTCAGGTGAAGATAGGTGATAAAAATTATCATCGTCCTGGGTGCGAAGAGGAATTTAGAACCACAATTATGATTATGAGTTATTCATATGATTGTGGACAGGAACTATTGATTGATGTTACAGGGATAAAATATTGTTGGTGGACTTTTAACATGGAGAAGATAACAGACCTTATGGTCTATTTGACTCTTTTAATGGATTGCTCGTTCCGCTGCAACTATGGTTGAAAAGTTTTATCATCTACCATATGTTCTAAATCTCTGATTTATTATTGATGGAATCTATTGACAATTTAATTATCTTTAGTCATCATATTCTTTATTGAGCTAGTTTTGCTCACCCTTTTGCTTCACAATTCCTTTCAGGTAATAAAAGTGTAGCTGGGTCGAGTGGGGTATTAAGAGGATTAGAACGGTAGTCTATAGCTGTTGAGGTTCTCCCTAAATAATATGAAAATAATTTTATTGAGAATTTTAGATAAGTGTGTCGTATTGTATACGTCATTTGATATTTAATTTTGGTGAATCAAATAGGGTAAGGTGAACCCAACTTTGAAATGGTGTTTTGCCACTATCATACAAGATGTCTAATGACATACAACCTCGTGTTATCATAAGACAGGGTTGTGCACATCCACTTACTGAGTATATCTACGAGTACTATCTATATGATCTTGGAGTTTATTTGAAATATAATTTTCACTTAGAGACAACGGAGATAATTATATGTCAAGAGAAGACTCACCATTTGAAAGAAGATGATAGTAATCTTGTTGTTTTTTTTTTTGGGACTTTTGGGTAAACTAATGATAATTCTGTGGACATATGATATCTATCATAACCTAGACGCATGGCCTCCCATGTACGAAGGTTTCCTTTAGCACTTCCGAAATATTTTAACTTATAAAATAGTTTTTTACTGTACTTTTATATAAAGTACCATTGTAAGGTTGTGGTCAATGCACCATGAGAGTTACATACATTTGTATTAAAACTCACAGTTTAACTGTGGTCGTATTCTGCACGACAGTTCAACAGTTGTATAAATGAAGTTTGTATTTAATTTTTATAGTATGATATATGGCGACTCAGAATGGGTCGTGAGGATCTATTTTGGGGGCGTCACAAACATCATATAATCCGTGCACATTAGTCTAGTCCAATTAATATTTATAACATGTATGGACTCAACTTAATTGGTCACTAATAATTTAATATCTCCTTAAAACTTTATTATTCCAATTAGACTCACTTATTGAAATAATTTGTAATTCTTTGATATAGTACATCTTTAATGTTTCCACACATACTTGTTGTCACATAAGCATTATTTATGTAACTTATAATTTCTTCCACTTTACTATATTGTTTTATATATTATATAGTTACACTAAAGTGTCAAACTACCCTTCCTTTTTAATGTAGGAATTATATTTTATCACATATCTTGCACACATCAATTAAATGAACAATATAATTCTAATTATGTAAATTACTTTGCTTATTCGTATTTTATTATTCACAATAACAATTAATTAATAATATAATATTAATTAATCATTCACTTCTTAATTTATTTATTCCTTAATTAAATCAAACCATTCAAATTTTCATTCTCATGCCACATAAGATATTTTACAATCTCCGCATAAACTTCACATTTTTCTCAATTCTTATAAATTCAATTTAAATTAATTAAATTACTTATCACACAACACATCAATACTTATATTCAAATAAATATTTATTTTCTTATTATATCAAAATAATATTTATTCATACAATTAACGATTTTTACGGGTGAGAAGATAGACAATTGATTTGAAAGATAAAGGACATGTTTTGAAATGATATTGTCTCAATTCCCTCTAATATTGTGAAGTGGAAGACGTGTCAAGTATTCATTCCATGTATGTCTCTTCAATAACTGCATTATCTCATCAGTTATGTAACTGTTCCCAATACTAACAAAGAGCGTGAGTCTCACTGCCTTAGATATGGCTGTTTTTGACTTCTTTAGTCAACATTTGATTTACTGAGCATTTTTAGCTATTTTTTCGATGCATACGCGCACTAAGGTAAGTCCAAGAATCAAGTTTGACCTAGTCTAATTATTTAGTGATCTTCATTTATGTGAATTTATCCCTATTTTTTCAACCATGTTACTAAACCCAAGTCAATATATACTAATATACACAAAAAAGTTTTTAAAATAAATAATATGTGACTATGTCAAATTTAAAAATTTTGGATCATAACCAACATAAATAATTAAATTTAAAGAATTATGTGTTAGACGATATGAATAGGCATGTTATATGCCACATTATAAAAAGTTAATAAATAAGTTGGTGCCCGTAACATTATTGCATATGGATTGACATGTCATGTGACCGTAGCAGAAGCAATGTTTGACATTGCTAGTGTGAATGTTTTGATGTAATTATAGTGTAAATGCGTATACGGTTTGGAGACTTCTATGGCCAAATTCTGAAAGCCTTTTTTAGTCAAATTAATTTAATCAATCAATTCATATGCACGGCAGCTGCCTCGTCACCCTTTGAACTGCGGCTGCCGCTGCAGGGTTGCAACAATCAAACAAAATAAAGTTCAAAAGCAATTCAGATTTTTAAACCCAATGCAATTATAAAAACAATGTTTTTTTTAGACTTAAATATGAATTAGTACCCTAAATTATAAGGCATATTTCACTTCGATGATCCACTTTTCAATTTTGTCAATTAAGTGATTAAACTATCAATTTTTTTCAATTACACAAAATTAAACACGCCACGTCAGAAATTGCTGACGTGGCTAATTGAAGTGGGGTCTTAACAAGCTTACGTGGCAAAAAAATAATTTATTATTCATTACATAAATAAATCATTTTAATTCATGGGCAAAATCGTCAATGTCTTAAAAGCCATAATTAAAATAAAAGAAACATATTAGACAAAAGGAAATCAAATTCGTCGATCACTATCTCCCCCAATTCTAAATCAAAACACGAGGAACTGAAGATAATCAACCATGGCGACAAAAAGAAGAAAAACAAGCATAACAGTAGCCCAGAGTAGAGGCCTTTTCTGTAGACTGTAATTCATAGTAGAATTATAGTATATAATTTTGTTGCAATCGCCATTGTAGAAAGAGAATTTGGAAGCATAAAAACCCAAAAAATGGATTCGAATCAAAGAAGAAAAAGCGGGATAAATCTCCCGGCTTCTATGTCCGAAACCTCATTACGCCTAGAAAATTTTTCAGCTTCTCCTTCTACTCCGATACGAAATGTGTCCAATTTGTTAGCTTCACCGCGAACCATTTCGAATTTATCGTCTCCGTCCAAATCGGGGACTTGTAGCGATCGATTTATTCCGTGCAGATAGTCGTTGAGGCTTCACACGTTTGAAATGATTGAAAAGGCGTCGCCGGTGAAAGAAGGGGGCGGAAATGAGGCGTATTCCAGGTTGTTAAGGACTGAGCTTTTTGGGTCTGATTTTGGGTCTTCTTCTCCTTTTGCAGGTAATAATACTAAAGGACTGGATCAGCATCGCTAATGAGTCCCAGCAGCAAGAACATGTTGCGGTTCAGGACTGAGAATTCGGGGCCTAATTCTCCGTATTCGTCTTCGATTTTGGGACAAGATAGTGGGTTTTCCAGCGAGTCTTCAACGCCGCCCAAGCCTGTCAGGAAGGTGCCTAAGACTCCGCATAAGGTAGTAATGACTGAGCTACTATTATGCTTGTTTTTCTTCTTTTTGCCGCCATGGTTGATTATCTTCATTTCATCGCGCTTCGGTTTGCTAGGATTTGATTTAGAATTGGGGGAGGGAGTGATCGACGAATTTGATTTCTTTTGTCTGATATGTTTCTTTTATTTTAATTAGGGCTTTTAAGACATTGACGATTTTGCCCATGAATTAAAATGATTTATTTATGTAATGAATAATAAATTATTTTTTTGTCACGTAAGTTTGTTAAGACCCCACTTCAATTAGCCACGTCAACAATTTCTGACGTGACATGTTCAATTTGGTGTAATTGAAAAAAAATAATAGTTTAATCACCTAATTGACAAAATTGAAAGGTGGATCACCAAAGTAAAATATGTCATATAGTTTAGGGTACTAATTTATATTTAAGCCTTTTTTTTACCAAAGAAAAGATTATACACATATCCTAAAGAAGCCATATAATAAAAAATAGAAGAATGAATCATGATTATATATATATATATATATATATATATATATATATATATATCCTTAAAAAGCCAATTCGGCCATCTCGCATTATATTAGCTTCCCGAAAAACATGTCGACATACAGAAAGCGATGCAAGTTGCTCCATAAGATGCCAGATGTCGGAGACAATTGATCTAATATTCCGAGGCACGCTGATCTCTTTGCTAAGAACTTGTACGATATTATAAAAAACAATAATACTATTATCATATAAAAAAAATTACATAATACTCATGTACACACATACATATTGTGGTACCGTCGGACATGTGAGACTGCAGTGTGAATATTATTTGAATTTTTTTTATTTGATAGTAACATTATTTTATAAAAAAACATTTATTATAATATAGTCTCCCTGAGTTTACACAGTCAATTGGAAATTTGCAAAAGTCTACAAGTTTACATTGCAGGGGTCCAACCGTACGTAGGAAATTGGCAGGCTTGTTTGACTAGCTAGTTAGCCTTTCCTTTTATATGTAAAAGTGTATTTCTTCTTTAGGATCACAATTAGAGTGGAAGCCAGAAAATTTATAAGAGGGACTGATATTTAAAAGATTATAAGCCGAAAAAAAAAATTAATAACTAAATAGCTCACAATTAAAATTAGGATTCCAAATTTGCCTAGGCTACACTTACAACGTCGCAGTTTTTTTTGGTGGATCACTTAAATTTGAACTAGAACAAAATTTGAGTTTAAGAGCTCAAATTTGTAGGAAAAAACAATGTTGGAGGGTTTCTTTTTTTTATATGCAGATCACTTGAATTTGAACCAGAACAAAAAAAATTATGAAAAGAATTTTGAGTTTTAGAAATCACATATATGTATATATATATTTGTTATGTTTTTTTACACTTTAAAATGTGGAATATACAAGGAGATTTGTGAAGTGCTAATAACACTAGTCATTTTTTTTAGTCAATTTTGATTACTTGAATTTGAACTACAGTAGAATGCTTGATGAAAAGAATTTTGAGTTTTAGAACCTAATGGGGTGTTTACTAATCAGGTATGGATTTCGTGGTTATGAATATCATACATTCATACTCATACCTGATATGTATGGCTATGAGAAGATATGAGTCTGGCAAGATAACCCAATATGTGGGGCCTACTCGTACCCATACTTTCCAGACTCATACAAACACCGCATAAATGTGTACAGAGTAGCAAGGTTTTTAAAATCGGACCGGTCATCGAATCGAAAAAGTTATCGGGTGGATGGATTATTGGTCCAACCAGTGGTCGGACCGTTATTGACCCAGTGACGTTATTAATATATAATAAATAATAAATAATTAATTATATTAATTATTATTATATATTGTATATAATATTTAGTAAATATGTAAAATTAATCTATTTATCTAAAAAAAAAAACTAAACATCTCTAAGATACATTCAAATTCCGAAATTCAACCACAAGTTCAAGTGTTTGATTAAATGAATGCAAAAATATGTAAAATACCAAACAAAATCTCAACTAAATTACTAAAATAAAATAAAATCCGTAATATTTTTTTTTTAATCTTTAAGGAGAGAACCGGTCAAACCCGTGAACCGGTCGCTGGTTCACTGGGTTAACCGGTTCAACCGCCGGTTCACCGGTTCTGAACGGTTTTTGAGCAGAAGTGGTTTAATGATCCAAACCGGACCGTTGAGTGAACCGAATTCGGTTTTTTCCGGTTCAACCGACGGTTCGGTCCGGGTTTGAAAACAGTGCAGAGTAGTATGGTTGGATTGGTCAATTTTATTAAAAGATGTTTTTTTGATACAATATTACTAAAATATGATTTTTCTTCGCACCCACCACCTGAGCCAGTTTTGGTTTTGGCCAATGGTTTCAAACTTTCAATATTGAAAAACTCTTTTCTCCTTTTTCTTCCCAGCCACGCGACCTCTTCTTCTTCGCCATTTCCAATCGCATCTTCATCCTTCTTCTTCCCCCAGCCCCACAAGTACAACTCAGTCTAATTTCTTTATTTCGCTCCTAGGCTTCAGCCACCGTTCCAACTCAGTCCAACTTTCTTCTTCCTCGGCCACTGCTCTTCACCCAACCATTCATCGAGCAGGTGGTGTGCATCTTCATCTGGAGCAGGAGAGCGACGATCTCAACCTTAGTTTGAAATTCCGGGGAGGGAGGGAGCGGTTGCTAAGGGTTGCTCTCAAGTAGCTCCGCCGTTCACAATATTTGATTGATTGCAATGAAATTCATGGGTACTGCTGCTGCTCCATTTTTGTTCCTTTTTCTGTCCCAATGTTTTCTATTGGCATCATCGTTATCATCAACAATACCAGATAGTTTGAGCATAGGCTCATCTCTGTCAGTCGAAAATCCAGCTGATAAGTTGATGTCACCAAATGGCATTTTTTCAGCTGGGTTTTTTCCGGTAGGCGAAAATGCATATACCTTTGCCATATGGTTCACCCAACAAACCTCCCCCATCACCATCAATAATAATCTCACCGCCGTTTGGATGGCCAACCGTGACCACCCAGTCAATGGGAAGCGCTCCAAGCTCTCCCTCCAGCAAAATGGCAATCTTTTTCTCACAGACGCTGGCAAATACATCATTACCATTTGGTCCTCCGACTCTGTCTCAGATTCACCGTCACACTTACGTCTCCACGACAATGGCAATCTTGTTCTGCTCACTCCGGAAGGTCTTTCTTTGTGGGAAAGCTTTGGTTTCCCCACAGACACCCTTTTGCCTCAACAGCCACTTACCAGGTACACGAAGCTCGTCTCTTCAACAAGTCCCACCAACTATTCCACTGGCTTCTACTCACTTTTCTTCGACTACGACAACATTCTCCGTCTTCTCTACGACGGTCCCGGTGTTTCAAGTACTTACTGGCCTGCTCCCTGGCTTACCATTTGGGACGCTGGAAGGTCACCCTTCAACAACACTAGAATTGCAAGTTTTGATCATTTGGGCAATTTCAGCTCTTCCGATTTTTTTACCGCTTTATCCACTGATTACGGCGCCAAGTTGCAGAGAATATTGAAGATGGATCCCGATGGTAATCTTCGATTATACAGTCGAGCACAACCGCAGGAGGATGATTCAATTTCATGGGTTGTTACATGGCAAGCCCTCTCTCAGACCTGCCAAACTCATGGAGTTTGCGGCCTTAATAGTTTCTGTAGCTATGTTCCCGGGTTCGGACGGAATTGCTCGTGTCTTCCAGGCTATGAGATGAGAAATCAAATCGACTGGTCTGATGGTTGTCGACCAGAATTTGATTCCAATCTGTTCTGCAACAATTCTAAGCCTTCCAACCTGGTTGATTTTATGCACCTTCCTCATGTCGATTTTTACGGGTACGATTACAAGTACTACCCTAATACAACGCTTTCGGGGTGCAAATCCTTGTGCTCTGAACTGTGTAACTGTACAGGATTCCTATACAAATTTGACATGGCTACTGGTGTTCATGGTTGTTATCCCAAGGCACAATTAAGAAATGGATACCGCTCGCCTGATTTTCCAGGAGGCCTCTATGTGAAACTACCCAAATCCGTCATTTCTTCGTATAATATTAACGCCAGAGAACCCAATATGTGCGCAGGCAAACTTAGAACAAGAGAGATTGACAGAAGGTACGAAACGAGCAGAGCAAAGGGTTCTGTCATTCTCCATTTCGCAGCTGGGCTGGGAGGGGTTGAGATTGTTTGTGTCTTTGTCGTGTGGTATTTTTTGAGTCGAAAAAGTGGCAGAGAGCGAGAAGATTCAGATGTGGTCGTGCAAGGCTACATCCATGCAGCCTCTGGATTCAGAAGATTTAGTTACTCGGAGTTAAAAAAGGCCACGAGGGGTTTCACGCAAGAGATTGGAAGAGGCGGTGGTGGAATCGTGTACAAGGGTTTATTGTGCGATCAAAGAGTTGCAGCAATCAAGCAACTGCATGCTGCTAGTAACCAAGGAGAAGCAGAGTTCCTAGCAGAAGTGAGCCTCATTGGAAAGCTATACCACATGAATTTGATAGAGATGTGGGGATATTGCGTGGAAAAGAAGCACAGACTGCTAGTGTACGAGTACATGGAGCATGGTTCCCTGGCAGAGAAGATATCTTCCAATGTGCTTGATTGGAAGAACAAGTTTGAAATCGCAGTGGGCACGGCAAAAGGCCTAGCCTATTTGCATGAAGAATGCTTGGAATGGGTTTTACATTGCGATATCAAGCCTCAGAACATACTCTTAGACTCGAATTATAATCCAAAAGTAGCAGATTTTGGGTTGTCCAAGCTATTAGACAGAAGTCAGCTGATCAATTCAAACTTCTCAAGGATAAGAGGAACACGAGGTTACATGGCTCCAGAGTGGGTTTACAATAAGCCCATCACTTCCAAAGTGGACGTTTACAGCTATGGGATTGTTGTGTTGGAGATGCTGACCGGAAAGAGCCCGGCTGAAATTTTTCAAGCAGTAGAAGGTGGAGCTGAGACACAGAAAAAGATGACTGTTACATGGGTGAGGGAGAAAATGACGAACGGAGAATTTCCAAAGGAAGAGACACAAATGGGGGCCAAATTTGATAAGGGTAAGCTGGAACTTCTTGTGAGAGTGGCTCTTCAATGTTTAGAGGAAGACAGAGATGCAAGACCCACTATGAGTCAAGTAGTTGAGATACTTGTGCGTCATGAAAACAAGTGATTGGTATCAAGCCGGGGTTATAGCTGCTAATTTCCGTTGTAAATTTCTACTGCGTCATTGTATGCGGATAAGATATAATTTCTACTATAGCAGTAGTACTACATCACCTTTGGGCTGAAATTTTAGTGTCGACATCGGTGCTGATCTCGTCTTGTTTCCTTGATTGGAAATTCCACTCTATGATCAGATTGATGAAGATCATGGAAACTGATTAAGTTTGGTTTTTGTGTGAACTTACTTTAACTATTTCATTAACGAGTAACGACCCATCGATCTGTTCATACCAGTTAGGATTTTTTTGGAATGTTAAAGGACCCTCGATCAAGGTGCAATTACAAACTTGGATTGTTTCTCATTACAAAGTAATGCTTTGGTTGTTATAGAAAGGAAAGGAATAACATATTTCTGAGGATAATTGTGGAGACTGGAGAGGAATAACATGTTTATTAGTAGTTATTTTTGTTTTGTGTTTTTTTAATAATTAAACTATTAAAGAGAGAAACAAGAGATGGAGGAGAATTGCCCGATCTGATACTATGATTTATTGGTATTTCTCTTTACTTGTAAGTGAGAGGTTTTAAGTTCAATTCTCGGTAATGCCCGTGATATGACTTTGTTCAATTATCCCCCACCCCCTTTAATATAATTAATATCGTTGTATTAAAAAAAAATATTAGTGCATCCGACCTAATATTGGTAAATGAGTGAAGTGGCCTAGCTAGTACTCCCTCCATTCCATTATATCTGACTTTTTATGAGTTTTTTTTTCAAAATATTTGACGTTCTCAAATTCCAAGAATATTTTATCATTTATTTTCCTTCTCTACCCTTCTTTCTCTACCACTACTAATGCCTATTGAGAACAGTTCCTGTTAGGATGATATAAAAAGAAACAAGGAATAAATTCTTTTTTCCTCTACAAGACTCACTTTAATGGAAATGGTCTGAGAATCCATCTCCGGCGATCGGACTGGTAATTTCCTCCAAAACCATGAAGAAATCATCACTCAGAGCCATATCGGACCCCCCAAATTCATCATCTTCTTCTTCCACCTCTAACTTTTCCGTCCCCGGAGACGGACTATGTAAGACCCCAACTTTTATGAATAAAGATGAATTTTCTATAAATATTATTTTTGAATATTATGAAATTATTTTAGAATTGTGGGTAATATTTATAAATTTTGCAAAGTAAACAAGTTGTTATAAAATATTCGTTTGGTCGGGGAATATTCGTACGACGGCACAATCATTGGTGGACCCCACAATGGAGGTATTGTCGTAGTTAGAAAACGACAAAATTATCTTTCTATAAAAATAATGGCGGAAGTGTTACCGTTAAAACTGTTGAACTACCCGGTAGTAAAAGTACAGTAATACGCGTGGTTGCATAGTAGCACACGGTATTGATTATTGATGCTTACGTGAGAAGTCACTCAGCTATACTCAATTATTGCTACAGTAATTGCTGCATCATATCTCTTATATTATTGATTCAATTATTGTCACAGTATTATCTGTATAATATGTTATATTATTAAATCAATAGTTGAGACGACGAGTTATAAATGATTAATAATTGTTGAAAGATTAAATATGTGTTGATTAAAAATAAAATGATTGTGGTAATATTTATTCAATCCTTGATGTATATAAAAAGTCTATTATGAGACGTTTGTGGTAAGTTTGGTTATTTTATGGGGGGCCCATATGTCATCATCTAAGAGTCTCTTCGTCAATAGTAATTACCTTCGACAATAGTAATTACCTTCGTCAATAGTAATTACCTTTACCAGACGTCAAACCACTTTGTCGTTTCATATTATAGGCGTCGAACAACTTTTTTTTTCACATTACAGGCGTCAAGCCACTTGCCTTTTCACATTTCAAGTGCTAAGCTAGAAATCTTCTATAAATAGAGGCCTAATGCTTCATTATTTTTCACAAATTCATTCAAGCTATAGAGAGAGAAAGTATAGAGAGAATAAGAGAGAAAGAAGAAGAGTATTCTGTTACTACACTACTGCAGTATTCAATCTCCTACTAATGTAAGGGGTGTTATTCTTTCTTATTTCATGAAGAGAACTGCTGTTATTCCATTGCTTATTATTCTGTTGGAATAACCTGTATACGCGGTCTACCCTATACTTGGTGACATTCTTCTATTATTCTGTTGGAACATCATGTCTGTGTGTTTTACATCGGACCTGGTTCCGTCTTTATTATTATGAACATCCTGTTTGTGTGTTTTACACCGGACCTGGTTCCGTCTTTATTATTATTCTGTTGGAACATCCTGTCTGTGTGTTTTTCGTCTTTATTATTATTCTGTTGGAACATCCTGTCTATGTGTTTTACACCGGACCTGGTTCCGTCTTTATTATTATCCTGTTGGAACATTCTGTATGTGCTTTACGCATGACCTGGTTCCATTCTTTATTATTCTATTGGAATATCCTGTCTGTGCGTTTTACGCCGGACCTGGTTCCGTTTTTTATTATTCTGTTGGAATAACCTGCATGTGCGGTCTATCGCATGCATGGTGATTTCTTTTGTTATTCCATTCTTAATTATACTCAGTTGGTTAAAACTTTGACTTCTATACTCCATGAAATTAGTGGAATATCCTTGATATTTGCGCTTCATCCAGTATCTTTCCATAGAAATATTCTTCTGAGCATTTTTGAATTTTACTCTACAAAGCAGTATCGTGTTGATAATTTGGACGTTATTAGTTTATGGATAAATTAATTCTTGAACTTGTTTTATTGAATTCTTATATCATTGTCATCATCCTCATGTTTATATTGTGTTGAAAGTCATCTGTGGCCTATAGTGCATAGATGGACATGATATGATTATGACCAGGGATTATTTCGGTGTAATCATGACCGTAATGTTACAAATGATGTGGTAAAAGTCATCATTGGCCCGTAGTGCATTGATGGACAGTTGTTGGCATGATCATGACCATTAATGAATACACAAATATTCTTGGCCCGTAGTTCCTGGATAATCTGTGGTCGTGATACTAAAGAATATCCTTGGCCGTAGTACAGGGGTGATTCGATGATGTGGATTATTTATTAAGCTGAGTCCCAGCGATAACAGTGTTGAAAAATCTTTTAAATCATAGAAGATGGTAGATATTATTATCTACTTGACTTTTCTAATGGATTGCTTGTTCCGCTGCAGTTAAACTTGACATTTATTATATTTTATCAGTTTAACACTGTTGAAGGCTAATGATAAATTATTCTGCATTATTTTAGTCATAATATTTCTTACTGGGCTAGTTGAGCTCACCCTTTCTTTCACTGTTCTCTTCAGAAAATGAGAATATAGCTGGGACGAGTCGGAGAACGGAGTGATAGACCAGATGATAGTATTAGTAGTCCTCACTATTCTGTTAAATAGTGTGACAATAATTGTAATGAGGACTTCTTTTGAGTTTGTATACTCTTTAGTAGACAATATTTGTATTCAAACTCACAGTTTATGTTTTGTCATATTGTACACGACAGTTGTATTTGAATTCTGTACCATGTATCTGACGACTCAAGATGGGTGATGTATAACTATTTTTGGGGGCGTCACAGACTAGCCGTCGGCGAGATCGATTCGGTCGATGATCTGAACGGTCAGATCCGACCGATGAAGAAATGAGTTGTTTCTGAACGGTCAGATTTGACCGATGAAGAGATCAAGAAGAAGACGACAGAGCGCAGATGAAGTAGATCTTAAATCTGGAGAGATCTTCAATGGAGTAGATCTTAATTCTGGAGAGAGAGAGGGAGAGAAAGAAGATGAAGGCTTGCATCTATTCTTAATACTTCTCTGCTACATGTAATAGGCAGGAGGATAGAGAATTTTTAGAAGAAAACAGAGAAGCCAAGCAAATTTGCTCCCACAGACGAACACCAAGCATTAATGGGATGATATATTAATTAAGGGTAAAATAATAAAATTGTATCAATTCTTAATTTAAGTGAAAACCTGTAGAACGTCAGATATAATGGGATGGAGGGAGTATCTAATTACGAAGCAAGGCTTGGAATTTCCAACTTGCAACCTTATCTTTTAAATATCTATGTTGTCTTATTTCAACGCTATATAGATACTTCCTCCGTGTTTAATTATTTGACGTTTTAGAGGTGGACACAAGAATTAAGATAATGATTGAAAATCATTAAATATAATATTCAATTGTCTATAATACCCTTAAATCTTTTGTAGGGATAATAATAGTTTTGTTGGGATAAGGAGAGAGAAAGAGTTTAAAGTATCAAAAAATAAGGAGAGTAATGAGGGGTAATTTTGGAAAAATTGTCATTAATTCTCCTAGATTTAAACAAACATCAAATAATTAGGGACAAATGAAAAACTCTAAAACGTCAAATAATAATTAGGGATGGAGGGAGTATTATATATAGATAATTACATTTTAGTATCCTGTGGTTTTACTCAATTCACAGTTTTACAACTATATTTTTGTTTTTCATATTTCAGTACCCTAACTTTTCAAAACTTTTGCAATTGAATTTTTCCGTTATTCTGTTCATTAGAATTTCTGTTAAATGCTAATATGATAGCTGAGAGACACACACGTTTTGCTTATAAAGAATAAAACATTAACAAAAATGATTATATAACTTAAAAACAAAAAAAAATTAGACAAAAAAATTAAAAACCTTTAAGACATCATCAGTTTTATCTCCCCTCCTTCCCCGACCCCACTAGTCCTTCACCAAATTGAGTCCCTCAGTCCTCACGCTAACTTTTTTAAAATTTTCTAACGGTCAATTTAACGATAGAACTAGATTGCAACAATTTTGAAATGTTAGGGTACTAAAATAACAAAATTAAAAATGTAGGTGTAAGACTGTGATTTGAGTAAAACCATAAGGTATTAAAATGTACTTTTCTCTATTAGATAAATTATTTTGCCCTTTTGATAAGGGAATTGAAAATAAAAAACCAAATGCCAACTGTAAGACCCCAACTTTTATGAATAAGGAATAATTTTGTCAAAATATATTTTTGAATATTATGGTGTGTATTTGATATAATGTTATAGTTGTGGGTAATATTTATAAATTTTGCAAAGTAAGCAAATGGTTATATAATATTCGATTGGCCGGGGAATATTCGTTTTAACAGGGAATATTAGTACGACGGCACAATCATTGATGGACCCCACAACGGAAGTATTGTCGTAGTTAGAAAACGACATAATTATCTTTTTATAAAAATAACGGTGAAAGTTTTACCGTTAAAACTGTTGAACTATCCGGTAGTAAAAGTACAGTAATACGCGTGGTTGCATAGTAGCACACGGTATTGATTATTGATGCTTACGTGAGAAGTTACTCAGTTATACTCAATTATTGCTACAGTAATTGCTGCATAATATCTCTCATATTATTGATTCAATTATTGTCACAGTATCATTTGCATAATATTTTATATTATTAAATCAATAATTGAGACGACAAAGTTATTCATATTATTGTTTGCAATATTGACAATGTCTAGAAGTTCTGTCAAGAAGAGGTTTGGTCACCTAATTGCGCGCCAATAAGGAGAAATCCTTATCGGAAAGCCCCCTCTTTACTGGGAACGACCTGGTTGTTAAATATTGTGAGTTATAATATTAATGATGAATAAGTTCGTGTTGATTAAAGATGAAATTGATAGTTCTATTGTGTTGGAATTATTAGTGTTAGTAGAAATCGATATTTATTTCGATAATAATTGATGTCTGGAGGTTATATTGACCAATCGGGTAATTAACCGGATAAATGAGAAATTAATTGCTATTAATTCACATAATTATAACTATTTGTTCACATGCGTGTACTATTGACTCACATTCTTGTACTATTAGGGGTGGTTGTGCAAGATTGATAATACTTGCATGACTAAGTTAAAAATAGAGGTATAGTTGAAGGTACTATACTGTAATTCGTATTTTTACATGATTATAACTATTGATTCACATGATTTACTATTGATTCACATACTATTAGGGGAGGCGGTGCAAGTTTGATAATACTTGCAGGACTAAATTAAAAATGAAGAAAAAGAGAAAGGTATTATACTGTAATATTTTGAGCCCCAAAACATGCAATTATCGAAACTATATTTTCCTATAAATAGAAGCTCATTCTTCCTTCATTTCTCACCAATTCACTAAAGCTATAGAGCAATTATTATAAAGAGAAATTATAAAGAGAAAGAAGAAAAAAAGTCTGCTACCTTACTATTCCAATATCCAGTTTTATTCTAAGGTAAGGGGTATTATTTCTTTCATATTCATGAAGAGAGTTATTTTCTTTCAATACTCGTAAGGGTTGTTATTCCATTCTTTATTATTATGTTAGAATAACCTGTCTATGTGAAGTACCGCATACATGATGAGATTCTTCTGTTATTCCATTCTTTATTATTCTGTTGGAATAACATGTATGTGCGGTCTATCGCATGCCTGGTGAATTCTGTTGTTATTCAATTCTTTATTATTTTGTTGGAACATCCTGTCGGTGCGTATTACGCATGACCTGGTTCAATTCTTTATTATTCTATTGGAATATCCTGTCTGTGCGAATTACGCATGACCTGGTTCCATTCTTTATTATTCTGTTGGAATAACCTATCTGTGCGGATTACGCACGCCTGGTGAATTCTTCTGTTATTCCATGCTTTATTATTCTGTTGGAATAATCTGTCTACGTGGATTACCGCATGGCGGCGAAAATCCATTTACAGTTTCATATATTCTATTATACTCAGTTGGTTAAAGTTTTGGCTTCTATACTCCATGAAATTAATAGAATATCCTTGATATTTGCGCTTCATCCAGTATCTTTTCATGGAAATATTCTTCTGAGCATTCTTAAATTTTACTCCACAAAGCAGTATCATGTTGACAATTTAGACGTTATTGAGTTCAGGATAAATTAACTTATAAATCTTTAAAATTTATTCTTGAACTTGTTTTATTGAATTGTCATCATCCTCATGCTTATATTATGTTGAAAGTTATCTGTGGCCTGTAGTGCCTAGATAGACTTGGTATGATTATGACCAGGGATTATTCGGTATAATCATGACCGTAATGTGACGAATGATGTGGTAAAAGTCCTCATTGGCCTGTAGGTCATTGATGGACAGTTGTTGGTATGATTATGACCAGGGATTATTCGGTATAATCATGACCATTGATGATTACATGAATATCCTTGGCCGTGATCCAGGGATGATTCGATTTTATTTATTAACCTGAGTCTCAGCGATAAAGTTGATGAAAGACTTTTTAAATCATAGAAGATAGTAGATTTTATGCTCTACTTGACTCTTCTAATGGATTGCTTGTTCCGCTGCAGTTAAACTTGTTGTCTATTATATTCTATCAGTTTAACATTGTTGAAGGCTAATGATAATTTATTCTGCATTATCTTAGTCATAATATTTCTTACTGGGCTAGTTGAGCTCACTCTTTCTTTCACTGTTCTCTTCAGAAAATGAAAACGTAGCTGGGACTAGTCGAGGAACGGAGTGACAGTCCAGATGATAGCATTAGTAGTCCTCACTATTCTGTTAAATAGTATGACAATAAATGTAATGAGGACTCCATTGAGTGTGGATATTGTCTAGATGACAATATTCTTATTAAAACTCTTAGATTATGTTTTGTCGTATTTTAAACGACTGTTGTATAATTAAGTTGTATTTGAATTTTGTACCATGTATTTGACGACTCAAGATGGGTGATGTATACCTGTTTTGGGGGCGTCACACCAACAAACAGAAACATCATCAAACGAGCCCCTATTTTGGTCTAATTTGTGTTGCTACTGTTGTGTAATTTAGACTAGTTTGTCAAGTGGATGACTTGTGATAGAACCCAACCCAGCCAACTTTTGTCATTTTTGCATGCATGAGGTGGTGCATGCATATGGTGCATGCACATACACCTCTACACTTCCAGCACCCCCTCCCCAGAGCAAACTTGCAGCACCCCACCCGGTGATGGTGTTGTTAGCATGCATGGATGAGTTGGCTACCCTTCTTGAGCTAGAGCAGATCCCATGTATCCAAACTCTTGTACCCTTGTATCCAATGAGCTAGAGCAAATTTTTCTTGAGTTAGCATGGATTGATTTTGGTAACTTTGTGTTCTATATTTTGACTTTGAATAAAATCAGTTGGAATTCTATTATTTTAATGAATTTAATGCAGCTTTGTTATGTTTAATAAATTGTAATAAGGTTTAATGAGGCCTTATGTTAGTGCTATGTTAGTGGAGCCCTATGAGACTCATTTGCATTTCCTAGTTCATTAGGCCTTATTTTCAAAACAGGGCATCAAGATAGAGACAGAGCACAAACTTATACATTAACTTGCAGCTGCAACCTTGGCAAAGATAGAAAAAAGAGACACAAAATAAATCATTACTGCAAAGACAGAGACATGCAACCATAATACATAATAAGCAACGGCTGAAATGGCCATTTAAGGCATCTGCATTAATTTCCTTCAGTTCACAAACTTACACATTAAAACCCAATACAGTGTTCCAAAAATATACCAACTGTTTCAACCAAATACAAAATGGTTCATCTAAGCCTTTCATACCATATCCATTCCCATAAACAAAATGTACCATATATCATATTCCTACCCACATTAAACAAAATAAATAGAAACTTAAACAACATTAAACACATTCCCCTATTGTTTAGTTTCCTTCCTCCTTGGCCTTTTGAATGCATTAGTTGTAGTTGATTGTTGACTGCTACCTATCTCAGCTCTTCTTTTTGTAGCAGCTTCAGTCAGAGCACTAACACTTACTGTAGCTCTATTTCTGTTCAGAAAAGTCCAGATGCCAGTTGAAGTCAATGTTGAGGATGAAGGCATTGTCTGGAATGGTACACTTACTGTTGGAGGTGTGTTGGTTGATTGCAGTGTGGTTGTTGGTGGATCTTGAGAATTATCCATCTGAAAAAGACAATATGAATTATAAAATAAATGAACACTATGTAAAACAAATGATATTAGTATTCCATACTTACAAGAATGTAGCCTTGGTTACTGTTGAGATGTCATTATTTGGGTCTAGCCATGGTGCAACCCAGTCTATTTAATGGTCCGGATCTGGTGATAGCCTATATGTATTTATTATAACAGTGGGAGAGTCCTTATTAAAATAGGATTGTGTTTCCTTATTTGGATGGATAAGGAGTCCTTTTCCTAGTTGGATGCGGGTGGAGGTAACTTCTATATATACGGCTACAAGCTAGGGTTGAAAAGGGGAGAGAATAGAAGAGAACATAGGAACAGAATAGAACATAATATGATAGGGCACAAGAGTTACAACACAAATACGCAACTTGTACTCCCAATATTATTATAGTGGATTTCTCTCTCTCTTCGTGATTTTTTCCCAATTGGGTTTCCACGTAATTTCTTGTGTTCATACTTTATATCTTTTTATTTATGTTTATGTGAATGTATTTCGTGAGTTTGGTTTCACAACAATACAATCAACCGTTGGAGCTATTTTGGCCTGCTGTTTTGGTGATTTCGTCAAGCGTACAAAATTAAGCGTTAACATTGGCGCCGTCTGTGGGAAACAAGACACTTGTTCTAGTGTCGATTTAAAATCACCGATTCACCGAAAGAGATAAGTGATTCTTTTTTATTAAATTAAATATATACTTGTACGTGTGTATATATGTATTATGTCAATAACAATTGAAGCATGATCGTAATTGATTATTGATACAACTTTACATATTCTCTCTCTTATATTATGCATGTAGTGGTAGTATTCACATGTTGCATGTAAAATCTAAACATTAACACTTTGGTTCAGGTGATGATAAATTGGTGCTGAGTCACCGCACTAGTAACGAATTCAGCCAGCGCAGAGATAAAAGTTTAAGCTTTTATATCATTGAAGTGCTTTAAAGGCGGCTTCGTTTCATCATCAACCACAGACTGAAGAAAATTCGGAGGATACAAATCCCGAGGATACAAATCTCGGGGATACAAATCTTGAGGATACAAATCCCAAGGATAAAAATTTCAAAGAGACTTTTTGAATACTCTATTATTTTTAAGTTCCTTATAAATAAGAGACTGGGGGGCAATTAAAGTTCGCACTTTGTTGGACTTTTTACGGCTCTCCCGTGACATTTGGTCAACAACCCACTTCGGGCAACAACAATCCTCTTCGGATAATTGCAGTTTGCCTCGGACTATATCACATCGGCTTCATTATGTCTTCGGCTGTCTACATTTGGGGATGAAAGGTCGGATGAGGGTATAAGGTCGGGTAAACTTCTTTCGGGACGGATCAACGTCCTCCCCGAATGGATAACTTCCTTCGGGACGGATCAACTTCCTCTCGAACTGATAACATCCTTTGGGACGAATCAACGTCCTCCCGAACGGATAACTTCCTATGGGACGGACCATTGTCCTCCCGAACGGATCACATCCTTTGGGACGGACTAACGTCATCTCGAACGGATAACTTCCTTCGGGACGGACCATCATCCTCTCGATCGGACAATATCCTTTGGGACGGACCAACGTCCTCTCGAACGGTCAAACATCCTTTGGGACGGACCATCATCCTCCCGAACGGATTACTTCCTTCGGGACGGACCGACGCCCTCTCGAATGGACAACTTCTTTCGGGACGGACCATCGTCCTCTCGATCGGATAATATCCTTCGGGACGGACCAACGTCCTCCCGAACGGTCAAAATAAACATTATTACAGTTCTTCGGAACGAATATGTGACGCCCCCAAAATATGTATACATTACCCATCTTGGGTCGCCAAATACATGGTATAAAATACAAATACAAACTTAATTATACAACAAGAGCTGAGAGTTTTTACACGAATATTGTCTCATAGAAAATATCCAAACTCAAATTCAATCCTCATTACATTTATTATCACACAAAATAGTGAGGATTACTAAAATAGCCATCTCGGATCATCACTCCGTTCCCCGACTAGTCCCGGCTATGTTCTCATTTCCTGAAGAGAATAATGAAAGCAAAAGGGTGAGCTCAACTAGCCCAGTAAGAAATATTATGACTAAGATAATGCAAAATAAGTTATCGTTAGCCTTCAACAATGTTAAACTGATAGAATATAATAGACAACAAGTTTAACTGCAGCGGAACAAGCAATCCATTAGAAGAGTCAAGTAGAGCATGATATCTATTATCTTCTATGATTTAAAAAGGTTTTCATCAACTTTATCGCTGAGACTCAGCTTAGTAAATAAACCACATCATCGAACCATCCCTGCACTATGGGCCAATGATATTCATGTAATCATCAATGGTCATGATTATACCGAATAATCCCTGGTCATAATCATACCAACAACTTTCCATCAATACACAACAGGCCAATGAGGATTTTTTTTACCACATCATTTGTAACATTAAGGGTCATGATTATACCGAATGATCCCTGGTCATAATCATACCAATCAACAATCCATCTATACACGTAAGCCAAAGATGGCCTTCATCATAATATAAGTATGAGGATGATGACAATGATATAAGAATTCAATTAAAATAAAGCACATGATGAATTTTAAAGATTTATAATTTAATTTTTCCAGAATTCAATAATGTTCAAATTGTCAACCTGATACTGCTTTGTGGAGTAAAAATTCAAGAATAATATCCATGTATCAAAAATAATTTGGACAAAAAAAAATAAATTTTTCGGTGAATAGTACCCCGTGAATAGTACCTTGTGAATAGTACTTCGAGAATAGTACCCCGACATGAAAAGTGTCCCGAATACCCGAGTGAATAATATTTAAGTGACTAGTAACCGGGTGAATAGTAACTCGTGAATAGTACCCCGGCATGAAAA
Organism: Panax notoginseng; assembly: GCA_016801055.1. Classification (NCBI taxonomy): domain Eukaryota; kingdom Viridiplantae; phylum Streptophyta; class Magnoliopsida; order Apiales; family Araliaceae; genus Panax; species Panax notoginseng. The sequence goes on along the minus strand of CM029021.1, from coordinate 2,400,721 downwards.
GTGTCCCGAATACCCGAGTGAATAATATTTTAGTGAATAGTAACCGGGTGAATAGTAACCCGTGAATATTACCCCGGTAAAAATATTGATATTTAATAAGAAAGTTCAGATCAATATTCCAATGAAACGATACTGGATGAAGCGCAAAACTTCAAGGATATCCCACTAATTTCAGGGATTATAGAAGCAATACTTACCATAGTAAGTTTAGATTTAAGAATATGAAAAGAAATAACATACGAAACTGCAAATAGATTTTCACTTGTCATACGATACGTAATCCGCGTATACATGTTATTCCGACATATTAAAGGATGAATACGAAAAATAGTATTCCTTATGAATACGAAAGAAATAATACCCCTTACGAATACAAAAGAAATAACATCCCTTACCTTAGTAGAAGACTAGATACGGCAATAGTGAAGTAGCAAAATACTTTTCTTCTTGCTCTATATAGTTTCTCTTGTGAGTCTCAGTGAATTGGTGAGAATGAAAGAAGAATTAAGCTTCTATTTATAGGAGAAATGACTAAATAGTAACTAATTCATGAACGGTTCAGATTGATTTACTATTAGAACGGACGGTCCAGATTGATTACTATTAAAACCACAACCGACGGTCCAGATTGATTTACTTTTAAAACCACCACCGACGATCCAGATTGATTTACTTTTAAAATCACCACCAACGGTCCAAATTGATTTACTATTAAAACCACCATTGACGGTCCAGATTGATTTACTATTAAAACCACCACCAATGGTCCAGATTGATTTAACTTATTACACTTTAGTACCCCTAAAGTTTTCCAAGTTTGCATTATTCCCCTCTAACTTTTGTAATTCACTTATCTTCAATAAACACATTCTTAATACTTCAACAATTATTCGTCATTAATATTATAACTCACAATATTTAACAACCAGATCATTCTCAGGAAAGAGGGGGCTTTCCGATAATGATTTATCCCTATTGGCGCGCAATTAGGTGACCAAACCTCTCCTCGACAGAACTTTCTAGACATCGTCAATATTGCAAATAATAATATAAATATCTTTGTTGTCTCAATTATTGATTTAATAATATAAAATATTATGCAGATGATACTGTGACAATAATTGAATCAAATAACGTGAGATATTATACAATAATTATTGTAGCAATAATTGAGTAAACTGACTGGCTTCTTATGTAAGCATCAATAATCAATACCGTGTGCTACTATGCAACCACGCATATTACTGTACTTTTACCACCAGGTAGTTCAACAGTTTAGCGGTAAAACTTTCACCGTTATTTTTATAAAAAGATATTTCTGTCGTTTTCTAACTCTGAAAATAATTTCGTTGTGGGGTCTACCAATGATTGTGTCGTCGTATGAATATTTTATGTTTAAAACGAATATTCTCCGACCAATCGAATATTTTATAACAACTTGCATACTTTGCAAAATTTATAAATATTACCAACAACTATAACATTATATCAAAACCATACCATTATATTCAAAAATATATTTCGAGAAAAATTAATCTTTATTTATGAAAGTTGGGGTCTTACAGAATATGTTTAGTTCCTCGGAACGAACTTTATAAATATAGGTTGTAAAATCCCAAATTTTACGAATAAAGATTTAATTTTCTCGAAATATTTTTTTTCAAAATTATGGTGTGGATTTGAGATAATGTTATAGTTGTGGGTAATATTTATAAATTTTGAAAAGTATGCAAGTTGTTGTATAATATTCGATTGGTCGGGGAATATTCTTTTTGTCAGTGAATATCCGTACGACGGTACAATCATTGGTGGACCCCACAACGGAATTATTGTCGGATTGAGAAAATGACAAAAATATTTTTATGAAAATAACGGCGAAAGTTTTACCGTTAAAACTGTTGAACTACTCGGTAGTAAAAGTACAGTAATACGCGTGGTTGCATAGTAGCACACGGTATTGATTATTGATGCTTACATGAGAAGTCACTCAGTTTTGTTCAATTATTACTACAGTAATTATTGCATAGTATCTCACGTTATTTGATTCAATTATTGTCGATATTGTATATATTATTAAATCAATAATTGAGACGACGAAGTTATTAATGTTATTATTTACAATATTAACGATGTCTAGAAGTTCTGTCAAGGAGAGGTTTGGTCACTTAATTGCGCGCCAATAGGGAGAAATCCTTATTGGAAAGCCCCCTCTTTCCTGGGAACGACTTGGTCGATTAATATTATGAATTATAATAATGGTGATAAATTTTGTTTTATTATTATTATAAATATAATAAAACAGAAAACTTTTTATATAAACCAGAATACTTTTTATAAAGTTTTGTTTTATTTGATTATAAATAGAATATATTATATTTTATTATGCATAGTGCCTGCATAGTGTTTGCATAGTAAAATATTTTTATATAAAACATAATACTTTTATAAAGTTATTTATTTTATTAGATTTTAAATAAAATATATTTTATTTTATTATGTATAGTGTTTGCATAGGGCTTGCATAGTAAAAACTTTTTATATAAAATAGAATACTTTATATAAAGTTTTATTTTATTTGATTATAAATAGAATATATTATATTTTATTGCATAGTGCAGCATATTATCCTTTCCATTCTCCTATAAATAGGATGCTTAGTTAGAATTGAAAATCACACCAGAAATTCAGAGAATTCTTCTTCTATAATCTTAAACGTATTTCTTTAGAGTTTAAGAAAGCTTTGAGCGTAGAAAATAGTGCAAGTTTTCTTCAAGTATATCCCCGCCCTACCCGTCGGAATACTCTTCTTTTTAAGGTAAGAGGTAATATTCTTTCGTATTCATGAAGAGAGTTATTTTCTTTCAATACTCGTAAGGGTTGTTATTCTATTCTTTATTATTATATTGGAATAACCTGTCTATGCGAAGTACCAGATATATGGTAAAAATTTTCTGTTATTCCATTCTTTATTATTCTGTTGGAATAACCTGTCTGTGCGGTCTATCGCATGCCTGGTGAATTCTGTTGTTATTCTATTTTTTATTATTTTGTTGGAATATCCTGTCGGTGCGTATTACGCATGATCTGGTTCTATTCTATAATATTCTGTTGGAATATCCTGTCTGTGCGGATTACGCATGACCTGGTTCCGTTATTTATTATTATGTTAGAATAACCTGTCTATGCGAAGTACCGCATACATGGTGAAATTAATCTGTTATTCCATTCTTTATTATTCTGTTGAAATGATCTGTCTACGTGGATTACAGCATGACAGGCGAAAATCCATTTGCAGTTTCATATATTCTATTATACTCAGTTGGTTAAAATTTTGGCTTCTATGCTCCATGAAATTAGTAGAATATCCTGGATATTTGTGTTTCATCCAGTATCTTTTCATGGAAATATTCTTCTGAGCATTCTTGAATTTTACTCCACAAAGCAGTATCATGTTGACAATTTGGACGTTATTGGTTTCTGGATAAATTAATTTATAAATCTTTAAAATTTATTCTTGAACTTGTTTTATTGAATTGTCATCATCCTTATGCTTATATTATGTTGAAAGTCATCTGTGGCCTGTAATGCATAGATGGACTTGGTATGATTATGACAAGGGATTATTCGGTATAATCATGACCGTAATGTTACAAATGATGTAGAAAAAGTCATTATTGGCCCGTAGTGCATTGATGGACAGTTTTTGGTATGATTATGGCTATGGATTTTCTTCGGCCAAGGGTACAAAGATGAATTGTTTTATGGCATGATCAGGACCGTTGATGAAAACACGATTATCTTTGACTCGTAGTGCATGGATAATTCGTGGTCGTGATACTAAAGAATATCATTGGCCTGTAGTGCAATGCTGATTTAATGATGTGGATTATTTATTGAGCTGAGTCTCAGCGATAAAATTGTTGATAAATCTTTTAAATCATAGAAGATAGTAGATTTTATTTTCTACTTGAATCTTCTAATGGATTGCTTGTTCCGCTGCAGTTAAACTTGATGTTTGTTCTATTGTATCAGTTTAACACTGTTGAAGGCAAATGATAATTTATTATGCATTATCTTAGTCATAATATTTTTTACTGGGCTAGTTGAGCTCACCATTTTGCTTTTATTGTTCTCTTCAGGAAATGAGAATATAGTTGGGACGAGTCGGGGGTAACAGGAGAATAGAACGGTGGTCTATAACTGTTGAGGTTCTCCCTAAATAGTATAGAAATAATTTTATTGAGAACTTTAGATAAGTGTGTCGTATTGTATACGTCATTTGATATTTAATTTTGGTAAACCGAATAGGGTGAGGAGAACCCAACTTTGGAATGGTGTTTTGCCACTATCATACAAGATGTCTAATGACATACAATCTCGTGTTATCATAAGACAGGGTTGTGCACATCCACTTGCTGAGTATATCTACGAGCACTACCTATATAATCTTAGAGTTTGTTTGAAATATGATTTTCAATTGGAGACAATGGAGATAATTATAAGTCAAGAGAAGACTCACCATTGGAAAGAAGATGATAGCAATCTTCTTATTTTTCTTTGGGGACTATTGGGTCAACCAAGGATAATTCTGTAGGCATATGATATCTATCATAACCTAGACTCATGGCCTCCCATGTACGAAGGTTTCCTTGAGTATTTTCCAAAGATTTTAATTTCTAAAACAGTTATTAACTGTACTTTTATGTAAAGTACCATTGTAAGGTGTGGTGGTCGAGGCACCATGTGAGTTATATATATTTGTATTAAAACTCACAGCTTATCTGTTGTCGTACTCTGCACGACAGTTCAATAATTGTATAAATGAAGTTTATATTTGTATTCTATACCATGTATTTGGCGACTCAGAATAGGTGATGTATACCTATTTTGGGGGCGTCACATAGGTGTTCGGTTGGATGTGTTATGTGGGTTATTTATATGTCTTCAGTTGTAATAAGGTTGACTCAATTATCTGTGTATTCGTCGATTGTGATAAGGTTGGTTCTCTATATATTCGGTTGTGATAAGGTTGGTTCTTTATATCTTCGGTTGTGATAAAGTTGGTTCTTTATATATATCTTCGGTAGTGATAAGGTTGGTTCGGTTGGTATAAGGTTGGTTCTCTATATATATTCGGTTGTGATAAGGTTGGTTCTTTTTATCTTCGGAAGTGATAAGGTTGGTTCGGTTGGTATAAGGTTGGTTCTCTATATATTCGGTTGTGATAAGGTTGGTTCTTTATATCTTCGGTTGTGATAAGGTTGGTTCTTTATATCTTCGGTAGTGATAAGGTTGGTTCGGTTGGTATAAGGTTGGTTTTTTATATCTTCGATAGTAATAAGGGAGATTGTTTATCTATCTTATGAGTGAACAAAAGGAGTGGAGCGACGATATTGAGAGCCAACAATTTTAGTTCGACACATGGAGTTCAGGTGTGATATTTTGTCTCCGGCAAATATGATCGTTTTGTTGGGATAAATTTGTATACTCTCTTATTTATAAGTAACTTATAAACAAGAGACTGGGGGGCAATGTTGGGATGTGATTATTTGGGTCTAGCCATGGTGCAGCCCAGTCTATTTAATGGTCTGGATCTGGTGATGACTTGTGACGCCCCCAAAATTAGGTATACATCACCCATCTTGGGTCGCCAGATACATGATACATAATTCAAATACAACTTACTAATACAACTGTCGTGTACAATACGACAAAACATAACTGTGAGTTTGAATACAATTATTGTCTACTAGAGATTATACAAACTCAAAAGGAGTCCTCATTACAATTATTGTCACACTATTTAACAGAATAGTGAGGACTACTAATACTATCATCTGGTCCATCACTCCGTTCCCCGACTCGCCCCAGCTGTATTCTCATTTCCTGAAGAGAACAGTGAAAGAAAGGGTGAGCTCAACTTGCCCAGTAAGAAATATTATGACTAAGATAATGCAGAATAAATTATCATTAGCCTTCAACAGTGTTAAACTGATAAAATATAATAAATATCAAGTTTAACTGCAGCGGAACAAGCAATCCATTAAAAGAGTCAAGTAGAAAATAAAATCCACTATCTTTTATGATTTAAAAAGTTTTTCATGACTTTTATCGCTGAGACTCAGCTTAAAAAATAATCCACATCATCGAATCACCCCTGCACTACGGCCAAGGATATTCTTTAGTATCACGACCATAAATTATCCATGCACTACAGCCAAGGACATTCGTGTATTCATTAATGGTCATGATCATGCCAACAGTTGTCCATCAATGCACTACGGGCCAATGATGACTTTTACAACATCATTTGTAACATTACGGTCATGATTACACCGAATAATCCCTGGTCATAATCATACCAAGTCCATCTATGCACTACATGCCACAGATGACTTTCAACATAATATAAACATGAGGATGATGACAATGATATAAGAATTCAATAAAACAAGTTCAAGAATTAATTTATCCAGGAACTAATAACGTCCAAATTGTCAACATGATACTACTTTGTAGAGTAAAATTCAAGAATGCTCAGAAGAATATTTTCATGAAAAGATACTAGATGAAGCGCAAATATCAAGGATATTCCACTAATTTCATGGAGTATAAAAGTCAAAGTTTTAACCAACTGAGTATAATAAAGAATGGAATAACAAAAGAAATCACCATGCATGCAATAGATCGCACATGCAGGTTATTCCAACAGAATAATAAATAACGGAATCAGGTCCGGCGTAAAACGCACAGACAGGATATTCTAACAGAATAATAAAGAATGGAACCAGGTCCGGCGTAAAATGCATATACAGGATATTCCAACATAATAATAAAGAATGGAACCAGGTCATGAGTAAAGCACAGACAGGATGTTCCAACAAAATAATAATAAAGACGGAAGCAGGTCCGGTGTAAAACACACAGACAGGATGTTCCAACAGAATAATAGAAGAATGTCACCAAGTATAGGGTAGACCGCGTACACAGGTTATTCCAAGAGAATAATAAGCAATGGAATAACAACAGCTCTCTTCATGAATAAGAAAGAATAACACCCCTTACTTTAGTAGGAGATTGAATATTGCAGTAGTGTAGTAACAGAATACTCTTCTTCTTTCTCTCTTATTCTCTCTATACTTTCTCTCTCTATAACTTGAATGAATTCGTGAAAAATAATGAAGCACTAGGCCTCTATTTATAGAAGATTTCTAGCTTAGCACTTGAAATGTGAAAAGGCAAGTGGTTTGATGCCTGTAATGTGAAAAGAAAAGTGGTTCGACGCCTGTAATGTGAAACGACAAGTGGTTCGACGCCTGTAATGTGAAACAACAAGTGGTTTGACGTCTGGTAAAGGTAATTACTATTGACGAATGTAATTACTATTGACGATGGTAATTACTATTGACGAGGGTAATTACTATTGACGAAGGTAATTACTATTGACGAGGGTAATTACTATTGACGAAGGTAATTACTATTGACGAAGAGACTCTTAGATGATGACATATGGGCCCCCCATAAAATAACCAAACTTATCACAAACGTCTCATAATAGACTCTTAATATACATCAAGGATTGAATTAATATTACCATAAATCATTTTATTTTTAATCAACACATATTTAACCTTTCAACAATTATTAATCATTTATAACTTGTCGTCTCAATTATTGATTTAATAATATAACATATTATACATGTGACACTGTGATAATAATTGAATCAATAATATAAGGGATATGATGCAGCAATTACTGTAGCAATAATTAAGTATAACTGAGTGACTTCTTACGTAAGAATCAATAATCAATACCGTGTGCTAATATGCAACCACGCGTATTACTGTACTTTTACTACCAGGTAGTTTAACAGTTTTAACGGTAACACCTCCGCCGTTATTTACATAAGTATTTTTGTCATTTTCTCAATCCGACAATAATTCCGTTGTGGGGTCCACCAATGATTGTGTCATCGTACGAATATTCTCCGACAAAAAGAATATTCTCCGACCAAACGAATATTTTATAACAACTTGCGTACTTTGCAAAATTTATAAATATTACCCACAACTAGGGCTGTAAATGGTAACCGAAAAATTCGTATTCGTCCGCATCCATATTTGAAAAAAAGTGGATATTATTCGCATTCGGAAAAAAAACGGATATATCCGTATTCGGTTTAAAGGTATCCATAAATAAACCGATACGAATACGGATATAGGCGTATTCGTATTCGATTAACATCCGTCCGTAAATATATCCGGCGGATACGGATATCTGAAATCCGTATCCGAATAACTTATATATATATGAATAACTTATATATATATATATATATACACACACACACACACACACAATTAATATTTACATTAATTAAGTTATTAATTAATGTAAATTATTAATTAATAATTTACCTATATAAGTTGTTAATAATTTTATATATATATATATATATATATATATATATATATATATATATATATACACACACACACACACACACACATAATTATAAATATTTGTACACACTACAGTATTACTCCACACGCATAAAATATACATATCTAAATATTAATAAGTAGAACATTCATTTTGAAATTTAGGATTTTAAAAATGATGAAAACTTATTTGAATTGTAATTTAGAACATTGATATTGTATTTAAATATTTATTAAAAATAAATAAATTAATATTCATTCATTAATAAATTATATTTTAAAATTCATTATTTTTTTATTCTAGTTATAGGTTGTAAATGGTAACCGGAAAATTCGTATTCGTCCGCATCCGTATTCGGAAAAAAGAGGATATTATTCGTATTCGGAAAAAAGCGGATATTATCCGTATTCGGTTTAAAAGTATCCGCAAATAAATAGATACGGAAACTATTGTATTTGAATCCGTATATATCCGTTTACACCCCTACCCACAACTATAATATTATATCAAATTTACTCCATAATATTCAAAAATAATATTTATAGAAAATTCATCTTTATTCAAAAAGTTGGGGTCTTACATGACTCATATGTATTTATTATGACAGTGGAAGAGTCCTTATTAAAAGAGGATTGTGCTTCCTTATTTGGAAAGAATAGAAGAGAACAGAGGAACAGAATAGAACACAATATGACAGGGCACAAGAGTTGCAACACAAATACATAACTTGTACTCCCAATATTATTATAGTGGATTTCTCTCTCTCTCCGTGGTTTTTTCCCAATTGGGTTTCCACATAAATTCTTGTGTTCATATTTTATATATTTTTATTTATGTTTATGTGAATGTATTTCGTGAGTTTGGTTTCACAACAATACAATCAACTGTTGGCGCTATTTTGGTCTGCTGTTTTGGTGATTTCGTCAGACGTACAAAATCAGGCGTTAACAGAAACCATAAAATATTTAGTGTATTATGATTACGTTGCCACTTAAGATTTTCATTATTTAATGAGGTGCAATTGTGAGGGCCCCGAATCCAGGTCCTAAATCACCTCGGATCCGGTTCGATCATTCTATACAACTATTACTATTTGCGAAAGATATAAACATAAATTGTTTATACAATAACTTACATACTTTTCCCCAAGGTCGAATAACCTTAACTTAAAACACAATACTTAACTTACACTAACATTATCATCATACATTACTATTTCAAATCTAATCGCATACGTAAACTAAAGCTGGAACTGTCTTGGACTTTTCCTTGTATCCGACATGTTCGTCTTAATCTGCAATGTTTTATCATGATATAGCAAGGGTGAGCATAAGGATTGCCCAGCAAGTTTAAATTCAACAATATAACGATATATCATGATTGAAATGATTTGAATAATTGGCTGGCTATAATTCAACAATATAATTGTGAACTAGCATGAACAAATTTATGACTGAACAAGTATTATACATGAACAAATATATCTGAAACCAACGGGTAATGAAGGTGATCAGCCTTTCATACCTGACTTATACATGCAATATGTACAAAGTACAATTATACATGGCAATCAGCAATGATTAACCATAAGCTTATCCGAATGAAACACTCTTAGTAGAGTTAAGTAAAAATAAACTTGCCTGAACCGTTGATTACCGCTACGCAATTTATATCGCCTTATCCGAAGACCTAATATTAGTAATATAGATCTTCAATATTAGAATAATATCATCACAGTATAATATATATATATATATATATATATATATATATATATATATATATATATATATACATAGAATAACCTAAACACATATAACACATAACCCTATCAGTCTATAACACACATAAGACTCGATATCAAGTCAAACTATTGCAGTCTGAGTTGAACCCGACACAATTCTAACATCCCGACGGTCTAGTCGGACAAAACTTCGAGTTTAAGTTCCATTAAACTCTGACTAAACACTTAACAATATCTTAGATAATTTTTTAAGCAGTCAAAATAATTTTCATAAGTTCGTAATAATTTTTTAAATAATTATTACCATTTATCTTGATTTTTAAATCATTAATAACGTATTTAAATAATATAAATACCACTTAATTCTTTTATCATTAATATTTATTTATTATCAAATATTAATGAAATACATGTCATAATATTATAATATATTTATAATATCATAAAGTATTTTTAATACCTTAAATCATATTTATATGATTTTTAAACACTTAAATTCATTATCCGATAATTGCTATTAATATTCAAATATTAATATTTTCATGACAAAATATCAAAAGTTATATTTTATAACTTAAAATATTTTTATAACACTTAAATCATTTTTATATGATTTATAAATCATTTATTCTATTTTTTAATAATTTATTTAATATATTTATTAAATAAACTAATTATCATTAATATTAATTAATTAGTGAAATTCATCGCAAAATATTAAAAGTCATTGAAAATATCTTTAAATATTTTCTTATATCATAATATTATTTTTCATGATTTTTCATGCATTAAAATCATTTTTAAATTATTTATTTAATATTTTAATTAAATAAATTAAATACCATTTATATTCCAAAAATATTAAATATTTATGAAATATACTCTAAATAATTAAAAACTATTTTTCAGACTTTAAAATAATTTTTCATAATTTATTATGTATTTTTAATAATTAAAAACCATTTAATTCGATTTATTTAATAATTTTCTGGAAAATAGAAAATAAAACTGTCGCTAAAGGGCCCTATAGCGACAGAACCATCGCTATAGGTGTTCTTGAGCTGTTCTTGAGTTATGCCCAGAAACCGTGTCAGAGATCGAGGTTGCTAGTTTGACCGTGGATAACTTTCTTTCTAGATTGTTTTTGTCCCATCTAAGGCTTATATCGTGTAGTAGGAATGTAGTACTACAATATTAAACCATAACTTCGGTCATAACACATTACAAATAGGAGATCAGAGCCTCTAATATAGTTGTCAGACGTGTTCTTCGGTTTCTAGATTTTCCAGAATTGAAGGCACCTACTTTGGATCCTTAAATCTTAGCTTCCCAGACTCGGTTTGTGTAATATAATGATTTTATTGTATAGAACACATTTCATAGTACAAGTTTATTACATCATAACATAATAACATCATAACAAAAGAACGATTAAGGCTGGTCAAACCGCTGACAAAAACTCGTACATGAAGATTTCTGGGTTTTCCAGAAATCTTCAAGAACAACCGGTCAACCCTACTTTGACCCTACTTATCTCAGATTCTATACATAATATATGAGTTATATAAGCAGGAATATGAAGCCTAAATGTCAGTCTACAATTAAATTACACAAACATGGCCAGATCGCTTAACAGAAGGAAGATCAGAGGCCATCAAAAGGTTGTCAGAGCTATCTGGTAATTCTGGGTTTGCCCAGAAACTCTATTTCGTGACGGGTCAACGATGTTTGACCGCTTGTATCTCTTAATTTACTAAAGATATGGACTTGTTTCTTGTTTCATATCATAGTCCTTACAACAAAGAATGGATTAAAAACATTAAACACATAAAACATCAAACACATAAACATCTAGAGGGCCTGACATATGACTGTCAGTCAACATTTTTCAACTTTTTCCAGATTTTTGAAAATGCTTGATTCGTGCATCTAAGTGTTATAGATCCATGATCTATCAACCCAGATCACTTACTAACACCCTAATACACAACTTTAACCAAACAAAAACAACAACTAACATCAGATCGTATAATTTCTAAAAATTAGGGTTCTTACCATTTTTAAGGCTTGATCTTGATTCTGACCATGTGATCTGATCTAGGCTTGCTATGAAATGATCATGGCTTTAGTTTCTCACTCTAACTTTCGAATTTCTAGAGAGAGAGGGTCTTGGAAGAAAATGAAATTCAAGTGGCTCATTTCTCTCTCTTTAATCTATATAAATTGCTTGTTATGTTGCTAGATCTGATTTGGCTGCTGATATGCTCGAATTTTTGGTCACCAAGTCAATGTAGTAGGTTACCAACTCCAACATTTGCTAGATTTGCAAGCTAACTTCCAATAATGCACTAAAGGGTAATATGGTCATTTCCATTTTTAATTTAATGGCAATTTGGACAATTAGCCAAACCCTTAGGGTTTGGTTAGGGTTTAGGGTTTGAGCTAATTTAGTGCTTAGGGTTTGAAACCTTTAGGGTTTACTCATTTAATTTTCTAAAATTTCCAATTAAGATTTTCAAAAATAAAAAATTAATATTTCTAAATTATAATTAAATTTTTCTAATTATATGAAAATTTCTTAATCATACATTAAATCTTACTAATTAGGATTAGCACTTCCTAATTAAAATCGTTAATCCGACAATTAAGGTCAAAATCACGGATTAGGGTTTATAAACCACTATTTAGGGTTTCTAATAGAAAAATAAAATTTCTAATTTAGAAATTAAATTTTTTTAATTAGATTAGGGTTTTCTAATTACTTATAACTTGAAAATTTGAATTAATACATCCTAATTAACATTAAAACAATTTAATTAACACTTATGGTTTTTCTCGAATTATAAATTAGGGTTTCTAACCCTGAAATTAGGGTTTTCAAAATATAAAATTAGGGTTTACTAATAATTAAGTTTTACCATAATTAATATTATAATTATTTACACTTACGCCGTTAAGTTTCCCGATTTAGGGTTTCGTGCACCGAATTAGGGTTTCAGATTCCCGGAACTAAAATTAGGGTTTCTAGAATCGGTTTCTAGGGTTTCTTATCAAACGTTAGGATTTTCTAACCGAATGTTGACGTTCTTAATATATACTTAGGGTTTGTTACAGATATCGTTTATCTGGTCAACCCTTGACCCTTAACCACATTCTGAACACATATACACAGAATATATTCACGTAATACTTAATCCTGAATAATTCACCTAAATCATTTACAGAATTTTGAAATCCTCAAAATTCCTTCTTAAAAACATGAAACGCATACACTTAATTTCTGTCTAGGTTCTAATTTTGAACCTTAAATCAATTAATAAAAATTTTAAAACTTTTCAAATTCTCGGGTTGTCACATTCACCCCTTCTTCTAAAAATTTCGTCCCCGAAATTTACCTTCCACCTTACACCATACACACACAGCATCACATGCTACCAAATATACCTCTCACAAGAGTAAAAATTTTCAAATTGTACTGAGGGGTCATATAGACCATGAACACATAGATTTAACGGTATATATCATACCGCAAAATAATACATTACTTGGTATGTTTACAATCACAAAGAAGGTAAACTACCGTTGCTAGTACTTTAGCTGATTAGCCTATCGTACTCTTACGTCATGCATAACGTATTAATTATGTATAGCGAATATTTACGCTACTAGATTGGATTATTTATCCAAACAACATAGATCACCTCAGTCTTATCATAGGATTTCGCCCCAAAACAATTTGGTTTGGGAAACTTCTTTCAATAAATACTTTAGAGTTTTCATAACATTAGTCTAGCTGAATCGAATAACATAGACTCATATCAATAATTCAATTTAATCGAATTATTAAAGTGTAGCCAAACCCCGTTGGCAAATTAAAATTTTTGAAAATATTTTCGAGAATGACGCCATGATGCCGTACTGAATTAACAGTCCGTTTGAGGATGTCGTCATTGTATGACTTTGTCATAACACATCATACAATAGTGGAACAACGATTTTTGATCAAATTCACACTAAGTATTCCTGTATTTACAACTCCATCAAATTTATATCATCTCTGCACTAGGTTACATAGTACATGAGTGATAAATAAAACAAATTTTGATATTTCAAATCATTTGCGTCTAGCTGAAATAAGTAGCATAGACCATACTTTAAATCGTTTCAAAAATGATTACGAGTCTACATATTTTTTTTAAAGGCACATAGTGCGTATTTAGCTTGATATCAATCATTTCGAATTCTAGCATAGCTAGGAGTTTCGAAAAAACTTAATTATTCACTAATAATCATTTGCTTAACAATCTATCTGTTACTATTATCATCAATATTTCGTTTACTCACAACTATACCCAGTTCGTAAAACCACACATATGAGTCCATAAATTGCCACAAACATATGAGTTTAAGAACTTATCCTAGTCTGACTTTTGGCGTCCGTTCTCTGAGGGGTTCATAAACATTTCATATAACAATGAATCAAGTATGTCACATAAGTATGAGTTTTAAAAACTCGTACTTAACCTTATATCATCTACCTATGACCTATCTATCTGTTATACAATTGATAAAGGAATCACCCTCTTAACATGCATATATCAAATAGCGCGACACAACATTTCAATGATTATCAATGCCAGATACTAAGTAGTTTTTACACCAAGTACAATTCCCTGCCCATACAAGGAATCATACAACTCAGCTACCGACACGAGTCCTCAATTGAAATCCCCACCTAATCTTAACACCCCTTCTCCATACGAATTTCATTTAATACGTATTCATAATCCATAACTCTTTCATGAGTTTTCATAGTACAATTTCATAGTACAACTGCCACACAACATCTTGCTGTAAACTTTTCAATCATTAGATTGATTCTTATCCATGCTATCACTTTATCAGATCACGGGGTGATCTTATCGTATATATTACGATTCATTTCTATATCTTGATCGTTTTATTTTACGATCTTCTATCACTGCACTTTTAGCCTTTTAGACTCTATCTATTCACCACTTACTGTTCAACTTTATTATCAGAGTTAGGAAACTCTGTATCTTATAACCCGCCGAGATTCGTCTTTGAATCTTACCGACCAACTAACTCTATTTGAGTTAGTACTTATCCTAATCACTGCGGTTATTCGTCTCAGGTATTCCTACCTAAGGTTCATAACCAACAGCTTTGATACCAACTGTGAGGGCCCCAAATCCAGGTCCTAAATCACCTCGGATCCGGTTCGATCATTCTATACAACTATTACTATTTGCGAAAGATATAAACATAAATTGTTTATACAATAACTTACATACTTTTCCCCAAGGTCGAATAACCTTAACTTAATACACAATACATAACTTACACTAACATTATCATCATACATTACTATTTCAAATCTAATCGCATACGTAAACTAAAGCTGGAACTGTCTTGGACTTTTCCTTGTATCCGACGCGTTCGTCTTAATCTGCAATGTTTTATCATGATATAGCAAGGGTGAGCATAAGGATTGCCCAGCAAGTTTAAATCCAACAATATAACGATATATCATGATTGAAATGATTTGAATAATTGGCTGGCTATAATTCAACAATATAATTGTGAACTAGCAGGAACAAATTTATGACTGAACAAGTATTATACATGAACAAATATATCTGAAACCAACGGGTAATGAAGGTGATCAACCTTTCATAACTGACTTATACATGCAATATGTACAGAGTACAATTATACATGGCAATCAGCAATGATTAACCATAAGCTTATCCGAATGAAACACTCTTAGTAGAGTTAAGTAAAAATAAACTTGCATGAACCGTTAATTACCGCTACGCAATTTGTATCGCCTTATCCGAAGACCTAATATTAGTAATATAGATCTCCAATATTAGAATAATATCATCATAGTATAATATTATAATATATATATATATATATATATATATATATATATATAACACATAATCCTATCTGTCTATAACACACATAAGACTCGATATCAAGTCAAACTATTGCAGTCTGAGTTGAACCCGACACAATTCTAACATCCCGACGGTCTAGTCGGACAAAACTTCGAGTTTAAGTTCCATTAAACTCTGACTAAACACTTAACAATATCTTAGATAATTTTCTAAGCAGTCAAAATAATTTTCATAAGTTCGTAATAATTTTTTAAATAATTATTACCATTTATCTTGATTTTTAAATCATTAATAACGTATTTAAATAATATAAATATCACTTAATTTTTTTATCATTAATATTTATTTATTATCAAATATTAATGAAATACATGGCATAATATTATAATATATTTATAATATCATAAAGTATTTTTAATACCTTAAAATCATATTTATATGATTTTTAAACACTTAAATTCATTATCCGATAATTGCTATTAATATTCAAATATTAATATTTTCATGACAAAATATCAAAAGTTATATTTTATAACTTAAAATATTTTTATAACACTTAAATCATTTTTATATGATTTATAAATCATTTATTCTATTTTTCAATAATTTATTTAATATATTTATTAAATAAACTAATTATCATTAATATTAATTAATTAGTGAAATTCATCGCAAAATATTAAAAGTCATTGAAAATATCTTTAAATATTTTCTTATATCATAATATTATTTTTCATGATTTTTCATGTATTAAAATCATTTTTAAATTATTTATTCAATATTATAATTAAATAAATTAAATACCATTTATATTCCAAAAATATTAAATATTTATGAAATATACTCTAAATAATTAAAAACTATTTTTCAGACTTTAAAATAATTTTTCATAATTTATTATGTATTTTTAATAATTAAAAACCATTTAATTCGATTTATTTAATAATTTCCAGAAAATAGAAAATAAAACTGTCGCTAAAGGGCCCTATAGCGACAGAACCATCGCTATAGGTGTTCTTGAGCTGTTCTTGAGTTATGCCCAGAAACCGTGTCAGAGATCGAGGTTGCTAATTTGACCGTGGATAACTTTCTTTCTAGATTGTTTTTGTCCCATCTAAGGCTTATATCGTGTAGTAGGAATGTAGTACTACAATATTAAACCATAACTTCGGTCATAACACATTACAAATAGGAGATCAGAGCCTCTAATATAGTTGTCAGACGTGTTCTTCGGTTTCTGGATTTTACAGAATTGAAGGCACCTACTTTGGATCCTTAAATCTTAGCTTCCCAGACTCGGTTTGTGTAATATAATGATTATATTGTATAGAACACATTTCATAGTACAAGTTTATTACATAATAACATAATAACATCATAACACAAGAACGATTAAGGCTGGTCAAACCTCTGACAAAAACTCGTACATGAAGATTTCTGGGTTTTCCAGAAATCTTAAAGAACAGCCGGTCAACCCTACTTTGACCCTACTTATCTCAGATTCTATACATAATATATGAGTTATATAAGCAGGAACATGAAGCCTAAATGTCAGTCTACAATTAAATTACACAAACATGGCCAGATCGCTTAACAGAAGGAAGATCAGAGGCCGTCAAAAGGTTGTCAGAGCTACCTAGAAATTCTGGGTTTGCCCAGAAACTCTATTTCGTGACGGGTCAACGCTGTTTGACCGCTTGTATCTCTTAATTTACTAAAGATATGGACTTGTTTCTTGTTTCAGATCATAGTCCTTACAACAAAGAATGGATTAAAAATATTAAACACATAAAACATCAAACACATAAACATCTAGAGGGCCTGACATATGACTGTCAGTCAACATTTTTCAACTTTTTCCAGATTTTTGAAAATGCTTGATTCGTGCATCTAAGTGTTATAGATCCATGATCTATCAACCCAGATCACTTACTAACACCCTAATACACAACTTTAACCAAACAAAAATAACAACTAACATCAGATCGTGTGATTTCTAAAAATTAGGGTTCTTACCATTTTTAAGGCTTGATCTTGATTCTGACCATGTGATCTGATCTAGGCTTGCTATGAAATGATCATGGCTTTAGTTTCTCACTCTTTCTCACTCTAACTTTCGAATTTCTAGAGAGAGGGTCTTGGAAGAAAATGAAATTCAAGTGGCTCATTTCTCTCTCTTTAATCTATATAAATTGCTTGTTATGTTGCTAGATCTGATTTGGCTGCTGATATGCTCGAATTTTTGGTCACCAAGTCAATGTAGTAGGTTACCAACTCCAACATTTGCTAGATTTGCAAGCTAACTTCCAATAATGCACTAAAGGGTAATATGGTCATTTCCATTTTTAATTTAATGGCAATTTGGACAATTAGCCAAACCCTTAGGGTTTGGTTAGGGTTTAGGGTCTGAGCTAATTTAGTGTTTAGGGTTTGAAACCTTTTGGGTTTACACATTTAATTTTCTAAAATTTCCAATTAAGATTTTCAAAAATAAAAAATTAATATTTCTAAATTATAATTAGATTTTTCTAATTATATGAAAATTTCTTAATCATACATTAAATCTTACTAATTAGGATTAGCACTTCCTAATTAAAATCGTTAATCCGGCAATTAAGGTCAAAATCACGGATTAGGGTTTATAAACCAGTAATTAGGGTTTCTAATAGAAAAATAAAATTTCTAATTTAGAAATTAAATTTTTGTAATTAGATTAGGGTTTTCTAATTACTTATAACTTGAAAATTAGAATTAATACATCCTAATTAACATTAAAACAATTTAATAAACACTTAGGTTTTTCCTGAATTATAAATTAGGGTTTCTAACCCTGAAATTTTTCCTGAATTATAAATTAGGATTTCTAACCCTGAAATTAGGGTTTTCAAAATATAAATTAGGGTTTACTAATAATGAAGCTTTACCATAATTAATATTATAATTATTTACACTTACGCCGTTAAGTTTCCCGATTTAGGGTTTCGTGCACCGAATTAGGGTTTCGGATTTCCGGAACTGAAATTAAGGTTTCCAGAATCGGTTTCTAGGGTTTCTTGTCAAACATTAGGGTTTTCTAACCGAACATTGACGTTCTTAATATATACTTAGGGTTTGTTACAGATATCGTCTATCTGGTCAACCCTTGACCCTTAACCACATTCTGAACACATATACACAGAATATATTCACGTAATACTTAATCCTGAATAATTCACCTAAATCTTTTACATAATTTTGAAATCCTCAAAATTCCTTATTTAAAACATGAAACGCATACACTTAATTTCTGTCTAGGTTCTAATTTTGAACCTTAAATCAATTAATAAAAATTTTAAAACTTTTCAAATTCTCGGGTTGTCACATTCACCCCTTCTTCAAAAAATTTCGTCCCCGAAATTTACCTTACACCTTCCACCTTACACCATACACACACATCATCACATGCTACCCAATATACCTCTCACAAGAGTAAAAATTTTCAAATTGTACTGAGGGGTCATATAGACCATGAACACATAGATTTAACGGTATTGATCATACCGCAAAATAATACATTACTTGGTATGTTTACAATCACAAAGAAGGTAAACTACCGTTGCTAGTACTTTAGCTGATTAGCCTATCGTACTCTTACGTCATGCATAACGTATTAATTATGTATAGCGAATATTTACGCTACTAGATTGGATTATTTATCCAAACAACATAGATCACCGCAGTCTTATCATAGGATTTCGCCCCAAAACAATTTGGTTCGAGAAACTTCTTTCAATGAATAATTTAGAGTTTTCATAACATTAGTCTAGCTGAATCGAATAGCATAGACTCATATCAATAATTCAATTCAATCGAATTATTAAAGTGTAGCCAAACCCCGTTGGCAAATTAAAATTTTTGAAAATATTTTCGAGAATGACGTCATGATGCCGTACTGAATTAACAGTCCGTTTGAGGATGTCGTCATTGTATGACTTTGTCATAACACATCATACAATAGTGGAACAACGATTTTTGATCAAATTCACACTAAGTATTCCTGTATTTACAACTCCATCAAATTTATATCATCTCTGCACCAGGTTACATGGTACATGAGTGATAAATAAAACAAATTTTGATATTTCAAATCATTTGTGTCTAGCTGAAATAAGTAGCATAGACCATACTTTAAACCGTTTCACAAATGATTACGAGTCTAAATATTTTTTTTAAAGGCACATAGTGCGTATTTAGCTTGATGTCAATCATTTCGAATTCTAGCATAGCTAGGAATTTCGGAAAAACTTAATTCTTCACTAATAATCATTTGCTTAACAATCTATCTGTTACTATTATCATTAATATTTCGTTTACACACAACTATACCCAGTTCGTAAAACCACACATATGAATCCATAAATTGCCACAATCATATGAGTTTAAGAACTTATCCTAGTCTGACTTTTGGCGTCCGTTCGCTGAGGGGTTCATAAATATTTCATATAACTATGAATCAAGTATGTCACATTAGTATGAGTTTTAAAAACTCGTACTTAACCTTATATCATCTACCTATGACCTATCTATCTGTTATACACATGAGAAAGGAATCACCCTCTTAACATGCATATATCAAATAGCGCGACACAACATTTCAATGATTATCAATGCCAGATACTAAGTAGTTTTTACACCAAGTACAATTCCCTGCCCATACAAGGAATCATACAACTCAGCTACCGACACGAGTCCTCAATTGAAATCCCCACCTAATCTTAACACCCCTTCTCCATACGAATTTCATTTAATACGTATTCATAATCCATAACTCTTTCATGAGTTTTCATAGTACAATTTCATAGTATAACTGCCACACAACATCTTGCTGAAAACTTTTCAATCATTAGATTGATTCTTATCCATGCTATCACTTTATCAGATCACGGGGTGATCTTATCGTATATATTACGATTCATTTCTATATCTTGATCGTTTTATTTTACGATCTTCTATCACTGCACTTTTAGTCTTTTAGACTCTATCTATTCACCACTTATTGTTCAACTTTATTATCAGAGTTAGGGAACTCTGTATCTTATAACCCGCCGAGATTCGTCTTTGAATCTTACCGACCAACTAACTCTATTTGAGTTAATACTTATCCTAATCACGGCGGTTATTCGTCTCAGGTATTCCTACCTAAGGTTCATAACCAACAGCTTTGATACCAACTGTGAGGGCCCCGAATCCAGGTCCTAAATCACCTCGAATCCGGTTCGATCATTCTATACAACTATTATTATTTGCGGAAGATATAAACATAAATTATTTATACAAAAACTTACATACTTTTTCCCAAGGTCGAATAACCTTAACTTAATACACAATACATAACTTACACTAACATTATCATCATACATTACTATTTCAAATCTAATCGCATACGTAAACTAAAGCTGGAACTGTCTTGGACTTTTCCTTGTATCCGACGCGTTCGTCTTAATCTGCAATGTTTTATCATGATATAGCAAGGGTGAGCATAAGGATTGCCCAGCAAGTTTAAATTCAACAATATAACGATATATCATGATTGAAATGATTTGAATAATTGGCTGGCTATAATTCAAAAATATAATTGTGAACTAGCAGGAACAAATTTATGACTGAACAAGTATTATACATGAACAAATATATCTGAAACCAATGGGTAATGAAGGTGATCAGCCTTTCATACCTGACTTATACATGCAATATGTACAGAGCACAATTATACATGGCAATCAGCAATGATTAACCATAAGCTTATCCGAATGAAACACTCTTAGTAGAGTTAAGTAAAAATAAACTTGTCTAAACCGTTGATTACCGCTACGCAATTTATATCGCCTTATCCGAAGACCTAATATTAGTAATATAGATCTCCAATATTAGAATAATATTATCACAGTATAATATTATAATATATATACATAGAATAACCTAAACACATATAACACATAACCCTATCAGTCTATAACACACATAAGACTCGGTATCAAGTCAAACTATTGCAGTCTGAGTTGAACCCGACACAATTCTAACATCCCGACGGTCTAGTCGGACAAAACTTCGAGTTTAAGCTCCATTAAACTCTGACTAAACACTTAACAATATCTTAGATAATTTTCTAAGCAGTCAAAATAATTTTCATAAGTTCGCAATAATTTTTTAATAATTATTACCATTTATCTTGATTTTTAAATCATTAATAACGTATTTAAATAATATAAATACCACTTAATTCTTTTATCATTAATACTTATTTATTATCAAATATTAATAAAATACATGTCATAATATTATAATATATTTATAATATCATAAAGTATTTTTAATACCTTAAAATCATATTTATATGATTTTGAAACACTTAAATTCAGTATCCGATAATTGCTATTAATATTCAAATATTAATATTTTCATGACAAAATATCAAAAGTTATATTTTATAACTTAAAATATTTTTATAACACTTAAATCATTTTTATATGATTTATAAATCATTTATTCTATTTTTCAATAACTTATTTAATATATTTATTAAATAAACTAATTATCATTAATATTAATTAATTAGTGAAATTCATCACAAAATATTAAAAGTTATTGAAAATATCTTTAAATATTTTCTTATATCATAATATTATTTTTCATGATTTTTCATGTATTAAAATTATTTTTAAATCATTTATTTAATATTATAATTAAATAAATTAAATACCATTTATATTCCAAAAATATTAAATATTTAAGAAATATACTCTAAATAATTAAAAACTATTTTTCAGACTTTAAAATAATTTTTCATAATTTATTATGTATTTTTAATAATTAAAAACCATTTAATTTGATTTATTTAATAATTTCCAGAAAATAAAAAATAAAACTGTCACTAAAGGGCCCTATAGCGACAGAATCGTCGCTATAGGTGTTCTTGAGCTGTTCTTGAGTTATGCCCAGAAACCGTGTCAGAGATCGAGGTTGCTAGTTTGACCGTGGATAACTTTCTTTCTAGATTGTTTATGTCCCATCTAAGGCCTATATCGTGTAGTAGGAATGTAGTACTACAATATTAAACCGTAACTTCGGTCATAACACATTACAAATAGGAGATCAGAGCCTTTAATATAGTTGTCAGACGTGTTCTTCGGTTTTTGGATTTTCTAGAATTGAAGGCACCTACTTTGGATCCTTAAATCTTAGCTTCCCAGACTCGGTTTGTGTAATATAATGATTTTATTGTATAGAACACATTTCATAGTACAAGTTTATTACATCATAACATAATAACATCATAACACAAGAACGATTAAGGCTGGTCAAACCTCTGACAAAAACTCGTACATGAAGATTTCTGGGTTTTCCAGAAATCTTCAAGAACAGCCGGTCAACCCTACTTTGACCCTACTTATCTCAGATTCTATACATAATATATGAGTTATATAAGCAGGAACATGAAGCCTAAATGTCAGTCTACAATTACATTACTCAAACATGGCCAGATCGCTTAACAGAAGTAAGATCAGAGGCCATCAAAAGGTTGTCAGAGCTACCTGGAAATTCTGGGTTTGCCCAGAAACTCTATTTCGTGACGGGTCAACGCTGTTTGACCGCTTGTATCTCTTAATTTACTAAAGCTATGGACTTTTTTCTTGTTTCAGATCATAGTCCTTACAACAAATGTGAAACCCCAGATTTTATGAATAAAGAATTAATTTTCTCGAATTAATTTTTTTAATATTATGGTGTTAATTAGAGATAATGTTATAATTGTGGGTAGTATTTATAAATTTTGCAAAGTATGCAAGTTGTCATATAATATTCGATTGGTCGGGGAATATTCGTTTTAATAGAAAATATTCGTACGACAGTACAATCATTGGTAGACCCCACAACGGAATTATTGTCGGATTGAGAAAACGACAAAAATATTTTATTGAAAATAACGGCGGAAGTTTTACCGTTGATACTGTTGAACTACTCGGTAGTAAAAGTACAGTAATACGCGTTGTTGCATAGTAGCACACGGTATTGATTATTGATATTTATGTGAGAAGTCACTCAGTTTGATTCAATTATTGTTGATTAATAATATGAATTATTATAACGATAATGACGTTTTGTTTTATTCGTATTATTAACGTAATATAACAGAAACATCTTTTTATATAAAACGGAATACTTTATTAAAGTTATTCTATAAATAGAATATATTATATTTTATTATGCATAGTGTTGCATAGTGTTTTGCATAGTATTGCATAGTGTTTGCATAGTAAAAATCTTTTTATATAAATAGAATATATTATATTTTATTTAAAAGATTTTTCTTTAAATATGGACCGTCAGATTAAAGTAAATCAATCTGGACCGTTCATGGATTAGTTACTATGCATTCCATTTTCCTATAAATAGAAGCTCATTTCTTCATTATTTTCTTACGAATTCACTGAACTCTAGAGAGAGAAACTATAGAGAGAGACTATAGAGAGATAGAATAAAAAATTTCTGCTACTTCACTACTCTTATATCCAGTTCTTTTACGGTAAGGGGTGTTATTCTTTCTTATTCATAAAGAGAACTGTTGTTATTCCATTTCTTATTATTCTGTTGGAATAACCTGTATACGCGGTCTACCCTATACTTGGTGACATTCTTCTATTATTCTGTCTTTGTTATTCCATTGGAACATCCTGTCTGTGCTATACGCCGGACCTGGTTCCGTCTTTATCATTCTGTCTTATTGTTATTCTGTTGGAACATCCTGTCTGTGTGTTTTACACTGGACCTGGTTCCGTCTTGTTATTATTCTGTTGGAACATCCTGTCTGTGTGTTTTACACTGGACCTGGTTCCATTATTTATTATTCTGTCAGAATATTCTGTCTGTGCTTTACGCTGGACCTGGTTCCGTCTTTATTATTCCGTCTTTATTATTCTGTTGGAATATCCTGTCTGTGTGGTTTACACCGGACCTGGTTCCGTCTTTATTATTCTGTTGGAACATCATGTCGGTGTGATTTTCACCTGACCTGGTTCCGTTATTATTATTCTGTTGGAATAACCTATCTATGCGAAGTACCGCATGCATGGTGATTTCTTTTGTTATTCCATTCTTTATTATACTCAGTTGATTAAAGTTTTGACTTCTATACTCCATGAAATTAGTGGAATATCCTTGATATTTGCGCTTCATCCAGTATCTTTTCATGAAAATATTATTCTGAGCATTCTTGAATTTTACTCTATAAAACAGTATCATGTTGACAATTTGGACGTTATTGGTTCTTGGACAAATTAATTCTTGAACTTGTTTTATTGAATTCTTATATCATTGTCATCATCCTCATGTTTATAAAATGTTTAAAGTCATCTGTGGCCTGTAGTGCATAGATGGACTTGGTATGATTATGACCAGGGATTATTCGGTGTAATCATGACCGTAATGTTACAAAAGATGTGGTAAAAGTCCTCATTGGCCCGTAGTGCATTGATGGACAGTTGTTGGCATGATCATAACCATTAATGAATACACAAATATTCTTGGCCCGTAGTGCATGGAAAATTGTGGTCGTGATACTAAAGAATATCCTTGGCCGTAGAGCAGGGGTGATTCGATGATGTGGAATATTTATTAAGCTGAGTCTCAGCGATAACAGCGTTGAAAAACCTTTTAAATCATAAAAGATAGTAGATTTTATTTTCTACTTGACTCTTTTAATGGATTGCTTGTTCCGCTGCAGTTAAACTTGATGTTTTTTATATTTTATCAGTTTAACATTGTTGGAGACTAATGATAATTTGTTCTGCATTATCTTAGTCATAATATTTCTTACTGGGCTAGTTGAGCTCACCCTTTCTTTCACTGTTCTCTTCAGGAAATGAGAATATAGCTGGGACGAGTCGGGGAACGGAGTGATGGTCCAGATGATAGCATTAGTAGTCCTCACTATTCTGTTAAATAGTGTGACAATAAATGTAACGAGGACTCCTTTTGAGTTTGAATAATCTCTAGTAGACTATATTTATATTCAAACTCACAGTTTATGTTTTGGCGTATTGTACACGCCAGTTGTATAATTAAGTTGTATTTGAATATTTGTACCATGTAAGTGGCGACCCAAGATGGGTGATGTATACCTAATTTTGGGGGCGTCACAGTTGGTATCAAAGCTTAGGGATATGATCCCTGGCTAAGATGTGAGACTAGAACTAGGAGGGGAGAGACGGAGAATTCCTTCGCTAGTATGACCTACCTAAGTTTATTTGGTATTTAATTGGTCGGTCTAAGTATATGGATAATATGTTATATGTTAATTAACCTTTGTTTTGTGGCAGTATCTGAAAATGACATCCGAGAATGTTGAAAATAGCAATGAAGCACATGAGACCATTGAGTCACCAACGATCAATGCTCAGGGTAATGTGCAACCAGAGGACAATAATCCTCATGAAAACAATAACACCGATGAAATGGTAAATGATGAAATGGTCAAAGGCTTTATGCAATTCATGCAACAACAAAATAACTCTCGGACGGTCACCGCTAAGCAGTTCAAGGAGAAATTCATGCAACAACGGGCGAGAGCGGCTCTTGTCCAAAATGCAGGTGGAAACACTGGAAACTCTCGGACGGTCACTGCTAAACAGTTCAAGGAGCTGGGACCACCGGAGTTTAAAGGAGAGCCAAAACCACTTAAGGCGGAAGCATAGATAAAGCAGATCACCAAGATATTTGATGTCTTGGGATGCTCCGAAGAACAAAAGGTTCCCTTTGCCACCTTTATGTTGCGTGAAGAGGCAGATTACTGGTGGGAATCTGTAAAACGTACCCAGCCTGACGCACTCAAGATGTCTTGGGAGAAGTTCCAAGAGCTGTTCAATGACAAGTACTTTCCCGAAAACATTCGTCACATGAAGGAGGTGGAATTTATCAAGTTGGAGCAAAACAACATGACCGTGTCGCAGTACGAAGCCAAGTTTGCGGAGTTATCCCGGTTTGCGTCCCACTTGGTGGATAATGAAGAGAGAATGACGCGAATGTTTTTGCGAGGTCTGAAACCTAAGATACGTCAACATTTTATTTCTCATAAACTGTGTTTGTATTCAGATGTTGTAAATAGGGCTCAGTTAGTAGAGCGCGATAACAAGTAAACGCAACCAAAAGAGAGCAGCCGACAAAATGATAATACCAGTGAGAGCAGTCATCGAAGCGGTGACAACAAGCGTGGAGGGAATCAACAGGCCAGAAATGGTAACCACTTCGGTGGTAATCATGGCCAATATAATAGGAATGGAAATTTCAAGAAGAGAAGGTTCAACAATGACGTGAAGACGTCAGCACCAGCACCCGTTTCAAAGGAAGAAGAACGACCACCGGTCGTATGTTTCAAATGCGGACAGGAGGGACACATCCGTCCAAACTGTACACAGCAATCCAAAGCGTGTTTTAATTGCGGAAGAGAAGGTCACCTAGCTCAATTTTTTTGTATGGAGAAGTCAAGTTCGGCTGGGATAGTGATGCCAAAGGATGTCCCAGACAAGCCAAAGCCGGTAGTTTAAGAGAGAGTGTTTTTTTTTTGTCGTGACGAGGAATCTGAATAAAATTATCACGGGTAAGTTAATTATAAGCTCTTGCGAAGTCTATACCGTGTTAGATACCAGTTCAACCCACTCTTTTATTTCACCTAGTTGTGTTCAAATTTGACTCCGAAGAAGTTAAACTTTGACTTATTGGTTGAAATTTCGTTAATAGGAGCCTTCGTTACCTCTACTGTTTTTAAATCTTGTTTGATTCAAATAACATTTTCACGTTACCTGTCGATCTTATCTCTTTGAAAATACTTGCCTTTGGTGTGATTTTTTTGGAAACGATTGGTTAACTACTCATCATGCCTCTCGTAAGGTTGTTAGCTTTCATACTCCTAACCAACCTGTTAGGCGAATTCAAAGTAACCAAACCACTAAAGTCAATCATTGTCATATCAAGCCATAAGTAAAGAGCCCCGATCCTTTCGTTGTTGACTTCCTTGTGTGGAATGCACCGAAGCCAAACTTTCTGTAGGCGACGTCGTGAATGAAGATGGCAAGTTGATAGGAATCATTGTGAGGTGTTATCCAGGTTAAGGGATAGAAGTCACAGTTGGTATTAATGTGACGTACTATCCAAGTCTTGGATGAGAGTAACAGTTTTGAATGATATTTCTATCATTAATAAATTTCTTGGTGTATTCTTGAAGACTTCCTAGCCTACCCTAGAGCGTGAAATCGAATTTTGTATTAACCCCAGTACAAAACCCATTTCTTAAACCCTCAAATATTTCTTCAACTAAAATGAACGTATCATGCGCCAAATACGTTGACTCGACCGGTTGAAGATTACGATCATATTATTCAATATCATCGTGGAAGATCGAACATGGTAGCTAACGTGTTGAGTAAAAGATCGTATGCGTTTACAAGTGCGATGTTGTTAACACAAAGACTCATTTCGTATAACTTACAAATGATGAAGATAGAGTTAAAGACTCTAGGGACCCACGTGAAGATAACGAATATACGAGTAGAATCGACTTTAATCGATAAAGTTAAAGCCGCTCAAGCTACACACCCAGAGCTGATGAAAGTGAAGAAGAAGAAGGTTCAAGAGAGCGTTATTCTAGAAACAAGAATCGACGAAGAGAGAAAGTCTCAACCTTCAATTTAATTGGCCCATTTGAAATCCTCGATCGAGTAGGAACTGTGGCTTATAGACTCGTTTTACCGCCAAGTCTGTCGCGTGTTCATAACATTTTTTTTTACGTATCGATGTTACGTAAATATGTGGACGACCCAAACCACATTATTAATTTAAAACCGGACGAGATAGCGGATGATTTAACGTATGAGGAGATACGTGTTAAAATCATAGATAAGAAGAATCGTATCCAACACTCAAGGGTTATACCTCAAGAGTTAAAATTTGAAATGAAGTCAAGGTATCCTCACCTGTTCGGCATACAAGGTACGTACGAAAATTTCGAGGGCGAAATTCCATAAGGAGGGGAGATTGTGAAACCCCAGATTTTATGAATAAAGAATTAATTTTCTCGAAATAATTTTTTTAATATTATGGTGTTAATTAGAGATAATGTTATAATTGTGGGTAGTATTTATAAATTTTACAAAGTATGCAAGTTGTCATATAATATTCGATTGGTCGGGGAATATTCGTTTTAATAGAAAATATTCGTACGACGGTACAATCATTGGTGGACCCCACAACGAAATTATTGTCGGATTGAGAAAACGACAAAAATATTTTATTGAAAATAACGGCGGAAGTTTTACCGTTGATACTGTTGAACTACTCGGTAGTAAAAGTACAGTAATACGCGTTGTTGCATAGTAGCACACGGTATTGATTATTGATATTTATGTGAGAAGTCACTCAGTTTGATTCAATTATTGTTGATTAATAATATGAATTATTATAACGATAATGACGTTTTGTTTTATTCGTACTATTAACGTAATAAAACAGAAATATCTTTTTATATAAAACGGAATACTTTATTAAAGTTATTCTATAAATAGAATATATTATATTTTATTATGCATAGTGTTGCATAGTATTTTGCATAGTGTTGCATATTGTTTGCATAGTAAAAATTTTTTTATATAAATAGAATATATTATATTTTATTTAAAAGATTTTTATTTAAATATGGACCGTCAGATTAAAGTAAATCAATCTGGACCGTTCATGGATTAGTTACTATGCATTCCATTTTTCTATAAATAGAAGCTCATTCCTTCATTATTTTTTTACGAATTCACTGAACTGTAGAGAGAGAAACTATAGAGAGAGACTATAGAGAGATAGAATAAAAATTTTCTGCTACTTCACTACTCTTATATCCAGTTCTTTTACGGTAAGGGGTGTTATTCTTTCTTATTCATGAAGAGAACTGTTGTTATTCCATTTCTTATTATTCTGTTGGAATAACCTGTATACGCGGTCTACCCTATACTTGGTGACATTCTTCTATTATTCTGTCTTTGTTATTCCGTTGGAACATCCTGTCTGTGCTATACGCCGGACCTGGTTCCGTCTTTATCATTTTGTCTTATTATTATTCTGTTGGAACATCATGTCTGTGTGTTTTACACCGGACCTGGTTCCGTCTTGTTATTATTCTGTTGGAACATCCTGTCTGTGTGTTTTACACCGGACCTGGTTCCATTATTTATTATTCTGTCGGAATATCATGTCTGTGCTTTACGCCGGACCTGGTTCCGTCTTTATTATTCTGTTGGAATATCCTGTCTGTGTGTTCCGTCTTTATTATTCTGTTGGAACATCCTGTCGGTGTGATTTTCACCTGACCTGGTTCCGTTATTATTATTCTGTTGGAATAACATGTCTATGCGAAGTACCGCATGCATGGTGATTTCTTTTGTTATTCTATTCTTTATTATACTCATTTGATTAAAGTTTTGACTTCTATACTCCATGAAATTAGTGGAATATCCTTGATATTTTCGCTTTATCCAGTAACTTTTCATGAAAATATTCTTCTGAGCATTCTTGAATTTTACTCTATAAAACAGTATCATGTTGACAATTTGGACGTTATTGGTTCTTGGACAAATTAATTCTTGAACTTGTTTTATTGAATTCTTATATCATTGTCATCATCCTCATGTTTATAAAATGTTTAAAGTCATCTGTGGCCTGTAGTGCATAGATGGACTTGGTATGATTATGACCAGGGATTATTCGGTGTAATCATGACCGTAATGTTACAAAAGATATGGTAAAAGTCCTCATTGGCCCGTAGTGCATTGATGGACAGTTGTTGGCATGATCATGACCATTAATGAATACACAAATATTCTTGGCCCGTAGTGCATGAATAATTGTGCTCGTGATACTAAAGAATATCATTGGCCGTAGAGCAGGGGTGATTCGATGATGTAGAATATTTATTAAGCTGAGTCTCAGCGATAACAGTGTTGAAAAATCTTTTAAATCATAAAAGATAGTAGATTTTATTTTCTACTTGACTCTTTTAATGGATTACTTGTTCCGCTGCAGTTAAACTTGATGTCTTTTATATTTTATCAGTTTAACATTGTTGGAGACTAATGATAATTTGTTCTGCATTATCTTAGTCATAATATTTCTTACTGGGCTAGTTGAGCTCACCCTTTCTTTCACTGTTCTCTTCAGGAAATGAGAATATAGCTGGGACGAGTCGGGAAACGGAGTGATGGTCCAGAGGATAGCATTAGTAGTCCTCATTATTCTGTTAAATAGTGTGACAATAAATGTAACGAGGACTCCTTTTGAGTTTGAATAATCTCTAGTAGACTATATTTGTATTCAAACTCACAGTTTATGTTTTGGCGTATTGTACACGTCAGTTGTATAATTAAGTTGTATTTGAATTTTTGTACCATGTAAGTGGCGACCCAAGATGGGTGATGTATACCTAACTTTGGGGGCGTCACAACAAAGAATGGATTAAAAACATTAAACACATAAAACATCAAACACATAAACATCTAGAGGGCCTGACATATGACTGTCAGTCAACATTTTTCAACTTTTTCCATATTTTTGAAAATGCTTAATTCGTGCGTCTAAGTGTTATAGATCCATGATCTATCAACCCAGATCACTTACTAACACCCTAATACACAACTTTAACCAAACAAAAACAACAACTAACATCAGATCGTATGATTTCTAAAAATTAGGGTTCTTACCATTTTTAAGGCTTGATCTTGATTCTGACCATGTGATCTGATCTAGGCTTGCTATGAAATGATCATGGCTTTAGTTTCTCACTCTTTCTCACTCTAACGTTCGAATTTCTAGAGAGAGAGGGTCTTGGAAGAAAATAAAATTCAAGTGACTCATTTCTCTCTCTTTAATATATATAAATTGCTTGTTATGTTGCTAGATCTGATTTGGCTGCTGATATGCTCGAAGTTTTGGTCACCAAGTCAATGTAGTAGGTTACCAACTCCAACATTTGCTAGATTTGCAAGCTAACTTCCAATAATGCACTAAAGGGTAATATGGTCATTTCTATTTTTAATTTAATGGCAATTTGGACAATTAGTCAAACCCTTAGGATTTAGGGTTTGGTTAGGGTTTAGGGTTTGAGCCAATTTAGTACTTAGGATTTGAAACCTTTAGGGTTTACACATTTAATTTTCTAAAATTTCCAATTAAGATTTTCAAAAATAAAAAATTAATATTTCTAAATTATAATTAGATTTTTCTAATTATATGAAAATTTCTTAATCATACGTTAAATCTTACTAATTAGGATTAACACTTCCTAATTAAAATCGTTAATCCGGCAATTAAGGTCAAAATCACGGATTAGAGTTTATAAACCACTAATTAGTGTTTCTAATAGAAAAATAAATTTTCTAATTTAGAAATTATATTTTTGTAATTAGATTAGGGTTTTCTAATTACTTATAACTTGAAAATTAGAATTAATACATCCTAATTAACATTAAACAATTTAATTAACACTTAGGTTTTTTCCGAATTATAAATTAGGGTTTTTAACCCATAAATTAGGGTTTTCAAAATATAAAATTATTGTTTACTAATAATTAAGCTTTACCATAATTAATATTATAATTATTTACACTTACGCCGTTAAGTTTCCCGATTTAGGGTTTCGTGCACCGAATTAGAGTTTTGGATTTCCGGAACTGAAATTAGGATTTCCAGAACCGGTTTCTAGGGTTTCTTGTCAAACGTTAGGGTTTTTTAACTGAACGTTGACGTTCTTAATATATAGTTAGGGTTTGTTACAGATATCGTTTATCTGGTCAACCCTTGACCCTTAACCACATTCTAAACACATATACACATAATATATTCACGTAATACTAAATCATGAATAATTCACCTAAATCATTTACAGAATTTTGAAATCCTCAAAATTCCTTCTTAAAAACATGAAACGCATACACTTAATTTCTGTATAGGTTCTAATTTTGAACCTTAAATCAATTAATAAAAATTTTAAAACTTTTCAAATTCTCGGGTTGTCACAGCAATTGTTCAATCTAGTCTAACGGAATTTTATCAAAGGGATATAAAGTGCTTTGAAACTTGAGGAAAGATCTCAACTCTATAAAGAAGTAACTAATGAAATCGGAGACATTGGGATTGCGTGAGAATAAGACAGGCCACCTGCATGGTAGGTGTCATATTTGGGTTGGGGGGTGTCTGGTGCCCTTAACGACCGGTAACGTCCGGTACTTTTAATTTTAATTTTTTTTAACGACAATTATGAGAAAAATAATTAAAAAATAATTAAAACAAGTTTGAACAAAAAACTGTAAAAGAAAGTATATTTTTTATTGAAAAAACACTGTAGTTAAGGGCACTGGACGCCCCCCCCCCCCAAATTTGTCATGTTTTGAGGCTGAAGATTGTTTCTTTATTTGTGTATACTTCTGATTATATTGCATCTTTTAGTTTTTTGTCATTCTGTTAGGCCAATGGTTTGTTTAGGAAATAGTTTCGGGGCAAAAATATTAAGTAGAATATTGTAGTATGACGGAAAGGCGAGACGGTGACCGAGCGCCAGGATGTTTAAGCAATAAGACGTCCGCTTAGGATTCCATAAGGCAATAAGTCGTTCACAATATACAATATATACATATTAGTTTTTGTATGAATATATTGTACTCCAAAAAATTATTAAACATATAAATATCATATACATTATATCCTAAAATAAAATAACTAACAGTAACAATATGATGTATCTAGGTATAGTAGTTATGTGATTCTTTTTGGATGTTCTAAACTTATTCTTTAGCTAGTAGTGGTAGTGGTTATTTTATGTCTACATGTGATTAACTTTTTCTCCATAAATTGTGTTTTGAGTGTTTTATATGATCTTCGTTTTATCATGTAAACTACCTACGTAAATTTGTATTTTAACAAGAAGGGCTATATCATGATTAGTAATTGACGATTTGTGTGCATGAGCCATGAAAAACAAATAGCTAGACGGATCAAAACAATAAATGGAACACGTGAAAACGTTGAGTGAGGGAAGTATCAAATTAGTTTATAATCTGTCTTGAGTAGTTTTGGTGATTAAACTTGTGCATGATATTAATAACTTGTTCTTTAGTACTTCCCTACCCAACCCTCCGTCCCCATGTTCCCCCCCCCCTCCCCCTCCCCCTCCCCCTCCCCCTCCCCTCCCCCTCAAAAAAAGAAATGAAGAGAAGTTATCGAGTGCATTGCGTGCCTCAAAATATCTTTACCATATTCTTTGTAGTGATATGGTTATATTTTCTTGTAATTGTTTTCCAGTACTAAAACGGATGAATTAATTAAACTCATCACCTCGTCAACTTATGTGACGAACAAGACTTTTGTAATTAATATTAAATATTTATTGAATTAAATAAATATTTTGTTGATTTATTCATTGAGTTAAATAAATAATTGATAAAATTGTTGTAGATTAATTTAATTAAGTGTCACATTAATTAAATTAATGAGAAATAATTTTATAGTTTGAAATTATAATTTATTTGGGATTATTAAATTAATCAAGTTGTTAATAATTATAATGGTGTTCTAATTAATTTAATAATTAATTAGAATAATTAATTAGAGGTTTAACGATTGGTCATAATTAATAAATGAGAATTTTAATTATGAGATAATTTGATGTAATAAGTAATGTTGTCTTTGATTAAATTTAAATAATATTATTTGATTAATTAAAGTGTGAGTATGAGTTCCTTGCGGTATATGAATGTTTCTTGCTACTTATTAAGATTTTGCGCCTTTTTTGCGGTTTCATCTGGATTCGTTTGGCAATTGGCAGTTAGAGAAGCGTAATGTATGAATTAAGGAAATTCAAACCAATGAATCGAGTCTTACAATTGATATTATTATTTGTGAACTACTAACAGTACTAGACCTCCAACAATTCGAGGTAGGCATCTTCATTAGCATTTTGGGCTTTGGCTATGGCTATGGCTATGGCTTATTAGCTGGTGAAACTATATTTGTATTACTACAAATACGCTCTGATAGTTCCATGATTTGGTATTTCTTGACAGTGATTGGAGATCGAGGACTCATGACCTAGAGGTTGGATCATCTTTTCTAACTTCCCCATGTTGGTTTCACCAGATCCATCTAAGTCGGTCCCTATCTCTATCTCTTTCTCCCACTATATTCAATCAAATTTATACATGCATTCTTTGCTTATTAGATAAATTTATAAATTGTTCTTTTAGTTTGTTAGAGCAGCAGGAGTTTGGGGGGGAATTTATGGAAAATTTTGCGCTAATGGAAATAGCATCGCAATACAAGCTGTTAACAGTACTAGACCCAACATTAGAAGTACTGAAGTCGGCTTAAAAATATATATGTAGTTCAGTTTATTAGAGTAGGAGTAATATTTAGTTTGTAGATCATTTCAAACAGTAATGCTATGTTTGGATTGAAGGAATGAAGGTGGAAATGGAATGACTTATTCCCATAGAATGGAAAATTTGTGGTTGGTTGTTCCATCGGAATGAAATAAATTATTCTCATTCCTACCAAATTTGTGAATTTTATTACTTGGGTGAGGGTATGGAATGAGTGGAATGAATCATTCCACTCACTTAATTCCATTTCTCCAATACCAACGTAGCATAAGAGTATTGAAGTCAATTGCTTTATAATATTTACTTTCTTTTCTAACATTGTTCATGTATCAGTTCGTTAGCAAGGTATGTAATACTCGGTAAAAAAAGAAGATAAAAGATAAAAGATAAATATAATTAGATAATAGAAGTGTAACTAATAAGTATTTATACACATCTAAAACCTATAAGGATAAGAAAAGCCATTCAAATTTGTGGGCCCAAGTGCAAAATTAGGGTTCACATGACCTAATTGAATGAAGACGAAAAAGTCAGAAATAAATGTGCTAGACCCGAGAGAAGCCTCCACGTGTCCCGAGGCAGAAGACTCGTGGAGGCGGCTCGTTTTGGAAATTGATTGAGGGATTGAATTGGTGGCTAGAAGGACAGGGCAATATGGGCATTATTTTAATGACTAATGGGTATTTCTGGAATTTCCCTGAAAACATGTGCCTAACATGCGACTATTTAATTCCAGGAAACCCTATAAATACCCCTTCCATTCTAAGAAGGAGGAAGACTCTTTTGGTGACTTAAGGCTTGGATTTTCCACCTAAAAGCACTAAAGGGTTTGGACTTCTCTTCAGACTCAAGACTTGGACCCTTGGAAGATCAAAGGACCCTTTTTGGTGACCTAAAGGCTTGGAGATTCCACCTAAAAGCACTAAAAAGGGGTTAAGACATTCTCTCAACTCAAAGGACTCAAGAAGGCTCTTGGAATCCCTGCTACCCTAACATGGTTATCGGATTCTAGGAGTTCTGCCACACGTCATTGGAGTAATCGCCCACCTGTCGTTCTCCCCTCTTCAATCAACCAATCAATTCCGTGCTCTTTGTGAATTTCTCTCCTCCTCAGCCAACACGAAACCCTAACTGGCAAGGCACGATTTCCTTACCCACATTTCTTTGGCGACTCTGCTGGGGAGGTGTAGAATTCGTGAAGGGTATGCCTACAACTCAAAGTGGGAGAACTACAGGAAGAGCTGCTTCACCAACAAACAACATTACCTCACCGGATCCAGTTCCAAGGCAAACAAATCAAGCTTTCCAGGCGTGAATCTAGATCTCGATCAACCCATCCTTGAAGACGCCTCAGAAGGAAGTTCAACATCACCATACATGGTTGATCAACAATTAACGAATGTCAGGCAGACATGCGAGCGAAGGCAAGGCGAGGAGGAAAGTGGAGAGCAGACAAATGATGTGCAACTGGAGATGCTCAAGGCGTTGAAGGAAGCACGGGAAGGACAAGGGATGATGATGGCTATGATGCTAGAGCTGCAGAGGAAGTAAGAGGAAATGAGAAATTTCTACCATAAGTTGATGCAGATTCTCGCTTTCAAGGTCACGTTCCTAGACAATTCACAGGGAGAACAGGCAGGAGTGGAGGACAACAACAACGATAACACCAATAAGGAGAATTAGACTGCACCTCCATTGACGGATAATCAGTCTGTTCCAATCATCCACTTGGAACCTCAGAATAGTGGTGACGTGCCAAAACCCAGACTAGAAGTCAGCCAGCCTCAGACAAACATCATTCCGACCACTATCACCGCATTTTCACAAGTGCAGATACCAACCATCCCAAGCCTCGTCCAACGAACCAACCCACAAGCAAAACCGATACAGAATTTACATGATGCCAGTGTACATCAACCAATTTATGTACCATACACGCGGCCAATTCCGCCATACATCACGACACCACAAAGAGTCCATACCACAAGCCAATATGTGACAAAGGATGATATGATCGATGTGATCAATCAACTTCACAAGCATACATCTCGACCTTCAGAGTTAGACTTTACTCCACCCTATCCGGCACATATTCGGAGACAACCTTACCCGACAGGGTATATCGAGCATCCCCCGCAATTTCTAAAATACAATGGGGAGAAAAGAAATGTCAGGGAACACATTGTCAGGTTCATGGAGTCAATGTCTCCATGGTTAGGATATGACGAAATGAACAATCACAATTTGTTGATGAAGGAATTCAACAAGACTTTGACGGATAATGCCTTTAGTTGGTACTACAACTTGGAGAAGGGATCAGTCCATGATTGGGATGATCTAAAATTGTAAATTTTAAAGAAATTTTTCTATGTGCAGAAACAGGTAACCATCGTAGAGCTCATGAGATTCAAGTAGAAGCCAAACGAGGAGTTGTCAGATTACGTGGATAGGTTCAGGGCCCAAGCACAGAAGTGTACAGAGCCAATTGAAGAAAAGAACTTGGTTAACATATGCAACAATGGTGCTTTAGACGCCTTCAAGCCCCACCTCATTACCAAAGCTTGTGATTCATTTGTGACCCTCTCATCTTTTGCACAAGACTTGGGAGAAATCATGACTTTGCCCACCAGCCATGTGATGGTTACATGGAAGGGTAAGAGGACAACAACCGTAGCTTTGGCGGATTCTCAGTCAAAACCACAAGGGAGCAAGAGGGAGAAGAATGAGAAATTTGAGCGAAGCAGAGAAAAGCATGGTGACAAGTATACCAGAATGCCAGTTCCAGAGGCTATTACATGCAGCGATAAGGCATTCAGGGGCATGTATGAATAATGGGTTGAGCACGGAGTGGTGAAGCCTCCAAGGCCCCGGTTGGTCATAACGGAAGAGATGAAAAGAAGGCCGGACTTCTGTGTATACCACCAATATACAGGACATTCCACTATGGACTGTTATAGTCTGCAGAGGATATACCATGAAAAGCTGGCAGCCGGGGAGATTGAACTAGGAGAAGAAACGTGCAACGCTATCACCCATGGTGCAGTCCCGGAAGTCAAGAACCCAAATACTGGTTCTACCATCGAAAAAACTTTGAACTACAGATGAATTAAAAATCTACCCAAGATGGTGGTCCACCAAAAATAATGGTTTAAGTCCTCAGGAATATCCCTTGCCAAGTAATTGGATGACCAAGGGAGGAGGCACAAGAATTGACGAATTAAAAAAATAAAAAAAAATCCACCCAAGATGGTGGTCCACTCTAAATGGTGGTCAAGTCCTCATAGACTGCACTTGCCAAGAAATTGGACGACCTAAGTGACGAGGCACCCGATTTCAAGTCCTCGTAGACTGCACTTGCCATGAAATTGGACGACCCAAGTGACGAGACATCCGATTTTAAGTCCTCGTGGACTGCACTTGCCAAGAAATTGGACGACCCAAGTGACGGGACACCCCAGTGTTACACTTTATCATCAAAAGTGACCGAGGCACTTGACTATAAGTCCTCCTAAGTTATGCTTTCAACTTCAAAAGTAATTGAGGCACCTGAGTATAAGCCCTCAACCCCGAAAGTTACGCTTTATCTTTAAAGGTGATGAACGTTATGTTTTCTTCGACAAAAGCAAGAAAATTACACTTTATCTCTAAAAGTGGCGAATGTTATGCTTTCTTCTACAAAAGTAAGATTTATCATATGAAACGTTATGCTTTTCGTTAAAAGCAATATGATTATCAATGAATTGATAAACTTTCACTTATACTTGAATGTTTTCTGGATTTCTTAAAAAAAAGTATAAATTCAAGTGTTGGTTTGTGGAAAATATATATACATGTTTTTGATAAAATTTATGCTTACTTGTTTATAATACCTATTGTTGTATTAATTTGAATAACCTGAGATTCAATGATAAATATTGAGTTTTAAGGAATCGTTCAAATTAAAGGAAATCAATAAGGATAAAAGAAACTATAATTTGATGAATGAAATATATGTACATGAATTTTTTGATACAGGAAATAGAAAAAATAACGAAAGTTCATGATCTAAAGGCCATGACATGTCGAATTGAAGAGAGGGGAATAGCTAAAGTTTGGCCTTCAATGCTATCAGGCCTTCAATGCTATCAGACCTTCGAGGGTATCAGGCCTTCAAGGCTGTCATGCCTTCAGGGTCTTGGGCAGCTGACTTAATTTCCCAAAAGATTGGTCTTCAATTTGTCCATGGTATCTTGAAGCTCCTAAAGTTTTACATGATGAAATAAGTCGTTCCCATGGTGACGAGAAGTGACTTCCGAACGAAGTGCAACAACATGATGATGGGAGAGATCCAACCTAACATGGAAGGAAGACATGTCCAAAGAGGGTTAGGAGATGCCACGGGAGGCGGAAGGTCATTCAACCCACCCAAAGTGTTATCCACAATACCCTCCCGAGCAATCACCAACTCGGCGGGATCCTCCTTGGGAGGATGAACATCAGCAATAGTCTCAGAAGGATTCCGCCTCAAAGAAGCAGGAGTCTCAACGGTACCCTCAAAACTGTTATGTGGAGAAGTTGTAGAAAGGCGTCATGTGGCGAAGAAGACTCGATACCCGCTGCCTCATTTGCGATACTCACAAAGAGCCCAATGGGAACATCATCATCCTCTTCATCAGCATTGGTCTTCGACTTCTTGATTCTAAAGAAAAGAGAAATTTCAAGAGAGGATAAGAAGGATTACATCGAAGATTTTTCACAATATCCCAGGAGAGCTCCTCTAAGGCTCGCCCTTCTAGGGTTTGCTCCCCTAGAGGTTCCCTCTTCTAGGACTTTCGTTTTCGAGTCTTGCAAAAAATATCAAGCCCCGCGAAGTGTTTAGAAACTGGAATCAAGACTTCAACACTTAAAAAATATTTTGCGCGATCATCTCACCAAAGGCGTGACTCATGCGCAGGGAGAAAATGCTTACTGATAGATGACATAGGCATCCTCCAGAGTAGAGGTGCATTCCCCCCAAGAAGTGATGAATATGCATGTAGAGGAGCATCATGGTCTTGTTGGATACGAATGTCCCTGCATAGCTGGATGCAACGAAGAATGTTAGCCTTCTCTTTAGTATATCCACATAATCAGCATTCCCAAGTATCTCGCCGGTCCAATGTTGTCATTCCTGAAGGTGGTTAGATGAACAAGACAAGAAATGAAGGAGAATGCGATCAGAATGGGGAAAGTCATTCCAACTTCCACAAGCCGCTGGATATAGAAACAAACCTTGTGACGCTCCCAAAATAGGTCCATTCCATCCAACCCATTCTGAGTCGCCAAATACATGGTACAGAAAATAACTACAACTTTATTACAACAATTGTCGTGCAAAATACAACAACACATATGCTGTGAGTTTGGATACAAATATATATCAATTGTGACTCATGTCCCAACCGTGGACAGCACCTCATAATGACACCTTACATAAAGGTATAGTCGAAAACTGTTTTAGAAATTAGAATCTTTGGGAAGTGCTCAAGAAAACCTTCGTACATGGGAGGCCATGCTTCTAGGTTATGATAGACATCATATGGCTACAGAATTATTCTTGGTTGACCCAATAGACCCCAAAGAAAAATGAGAAGATTACTATCATATTCTTCCCAATGGCGAGTCTTCTCTTGACATATCATTATCTCCACTGTCTCTAATTGGGAGTTATATTTCAGATAGACTCCAAGATCATATAGGTAGTGCTGGTAGATATACTCAGCAAGTGAATGAGCACAACCTTGTCTTATGATGACACGAGGTTGTATGTCATTATACATCCTGTAAGATAGTGGCAAAACACTCTTCCAAGTTAAATTCACCTCACCCTCAATATCTATAGACCACCGTTCTATTCCCTTGTTATCCCTCGCTCGACCCAGCTACACTTTTATTACCTGAAAGGAATTGTGAAGCAAAAGGGTAAGCACAACTAGCTCAGTAAAGAATATCATGACTAAAGATAAATTATCAATAGTCTTCAACAGTAATAAATCAGAGATTTAGAACATATGGTAGATGATAAAACTTTTCAACCATAGTTGCAGCGGAACGAGCAATCCATTAGAAGAGTCACATAGACCATAAAGTCTATTATCTTCTCCATGTTAAAAGTCTACCAACAATGTTTTATCCCTGTAACATCAATCAACAGTTCCTTTCCACAATCATATAAATAACTCATAATCATAATTGTAGTTCTAAATTTCTCTTCGCATTCAGGACGAAGATAATTTTCATCACATGTCTTTACCTGAAACATAAAAGATCATGATTATACCAAATCACAGTTCCTGTTCATAATCATATTAATAAATTCATCTTTGCACTACAGGTCAAAGATATTCATTAACAGTTCATCTTTGCACTACAGGCCAAAAGATATTCAACAACAGGTCATCTTTGCACTACAGGCCAAAGACATTCATATATCAAAGAAATACATAATCATTTCAGAATTTATATAAACAATAATTATAACCATGTTGATAAATTCACATTTTCACTTAAGCTAAAGATATTCAATATAAATTCAATGGTCATGATCATACCAGTCACAATTCAACTTTTCACTACTGGCCAAAGAGAGCCCTAGTCATGATCATACCAATAATCTACCCATCTTTACACTCTAGTGAAAGAGAATTCAACATCAGGGTTATAAAATATTATATATGATAATAAAAACAATATAATCAATATATAGTTTTAATCTCCAGAGTAATATTCATAAATTAACTATAATTTGGTTAGAAAAAGAAACCAATTTTGTCATGAATAGTACCCGTGAATAGTAACTCGTGAATAGTAACTCGTGAATAGTAACTCATGAATAGTAACTCGTGAATAGTAACCCCGACTCAAAAAATAGAAATTCCACAATAAAATACATACCAATATTTTGATATAATGATATTGGAAGAATAACATTTCTTAAACTTATAAACAATTTATTTTAATTGTTTACACCTTACAAAATAATGCATTTAATCATCTTAAAATGCCAAACTCATAAGATTTCATCACCAATAACCAAAAACCCTCATCAAAAATCTGCATATACCTCATATAGGATTCTCAAGCCATAAAATCCTATTTTCTAATTTTCTTACTTCACAAAACATATTTAATTCATTTACTCATAACTAGACCATTTTCATGAAAAATACCAAATCAGTTCCAAAAATATTTTTTTTCTGGGATTTAGCATAATATAGTCCCATAGTGAACATATATTTTTCTCAGAATTTTTAAAAGTCATTTACTATTTTTCATATGGCCAAAACAGCCGAATATTTAGACATTTATCAAAAATTGTACTTTTATCTAAAAATTCTGAAATTCACAGAGTATACTTCTATCATATACATGTACTCCCAATAAAAATTTCATCAATTTTGGAGTTAACCACAAGGAATTATAAGCGGTTACTTTTAAAATAGTATTTTCTCATAAAATCCACAACTCTTAATCCATACATCCAAAAATCGCCATTTTTGGACACAATCAATAAAACTCATCAAAATATCATCTCAAATTTTTCCAGAATTTTTGAAAGTCCAAAAAATTACGAAATTGAAAAACATAACAACCCTTAAAATCCCTTACTATCCCTTACCTCAAAAGAGCAGTACTTTTGACTGGAATAACGCTGAACGAACTTGCACCGTATAGCAACACTCAAAGTATCAAAATACTCACAAGAATACGCTCAATATATCAAGAGAGAAATAGAGAGAAAACTTCAGTTTCTGGTGTGATTTTCAATTCTAACCTAAGCACCCTATTTATAGAAAATGCTTAGAACACCAAAGCAGAAAATTGAATATAATAATAATATATTTAACAAATTTTCCTTAGCCCACCTTGACCACCTGAATTCAGCCATAACACATGTTAATGATGTCCACAAAATACAAAAAAACGTTTTTCTAAACAAAAATAATTAAAACTTCCAAAAATCAATTATTTCGAAATTTCGGAACTTCAATAATTCATAATAAATAGCCTTTTCATCAGAAAATTTGAATCTCGCAATTTTTTATAGGAAATTCAATTCTCTACAACTTTGCAGAAGAAAATTTTTTCAAATTTCAAACAGAAATTGACCGAAATCCACAAACGGATAATTTTACAGTCTATAATAAATTTTCGGTCAAGAATTGTGTCCACCAACACACAAAACATGTGTTAAACATTTAATCCAACAAAAATACTCTTCTTCCTCATATACTCATATATCCCACATTCATTGTAAAAATATCACCGTTAATATATTATTAAAATAATATATTTAAATGAATTATTTTTTCAGAAAAAGATAAAATATTAATTTTCAACAATTGTCACATTTAAAAATTTTCTCCATCTATATCCACATAAAATCAATATTTTCCTCATCATATAAATCAATAATTAATTATTCACAAATAATATTACAGAATCACAGTACCAGCAACCAGACAATTCCCAGGAAATAGGGGGCTTTCCAATAAGGATTTCTCCTTACTGGCGCGCAATTAGGTGACCAAACCTCTCCTTAGACAGAACTTTCTAGACATTGCCAATAATGTTATCTAATAATATTATTCAGATAATATGAATTATTGCTCCGATAATGGAAAATACTGTGTAG
The DNA here is from genome assembly GCA_016801055.1 of Panax notoginseng. Taxonomy (NCBI): domain Eukaryota; kingdom Viridiplantae; phylum Streptophyta; class Magnoliopsida; order Apiales; family Araliaceae; genus Panax; species Panax notoginseng. The sequence goes on along the minus strand of CM029021.1, from coordinate 2,356,510 downwards.
TGACAATTATTGAAACAACAGTAATATAAAATATCCACGTAGCAATTATGGAATCAATAAAATACTGAACAGTAATTACTGTAACCATTATTGAGTAGTGCCTTCTTACGTAAGAGTCAATAATTGGTGCAATACCGTGTGCTACTGTGTAACAACGCGTATTACTGTGTTTTAACCACCGGGTATTTCAACAGTATTAACGGTAACAACTACGCCGTTATTTGAAAAAAACTCAATTTTTTGTCGTTATCTTAATCCGACCGTTTTCAGTTATAGGGCCCACAAATAGCTGCGCCGTCGTACGAATATTCCCCGACAGAAAGAATATTCCACGACCAAACAAATATTCCCCGACATCAATGATTATTTTATAACCACTTGCTTATTTTTGAAAAAAATTGAATACTTTTATTTCATAAAATTCGGGGTCTTACAAGCCTTCCTTCTCTGGTGGAGGAAAAGTTGTACGGTCATAAGTTTGGACTTGCTTCCAAAAGACGGCGAAAAGACTAAAGGAGGGGAGCCCTTCCCCAATCATTGAGAAACGGGGCCTCTTTAGTTGTTCTCTTCATCCTTAAAAAAATATAGCCTATAGGGTTCGGCCCCCTAGGCTTTGGCCATGTAGGCTTCGGCCACCTAGGGGTTGTTCTTTTCACCCCTTAAAAAAAATCCTCTATAGGCTTCGGCCATATAGGCCTCGGCCACTTAGGGGTTGTTCATTTCACCCCTTAAAAAAAATTCCTCTATAGGCTTCGGCCATGTAGGCCTCGGTCATGTTGGCTTTGGCCACCTAGGAGTTGTTCCTTTCCCCCTTAAAAACAATCCTCTATAGGGTTTATCCCCCTAGGGTGCGACCATGTTGGCTTCGGCCCCCTAGGGTTCGGCCATGTTAGCTTCGGCTACCTAGGGGTTGTTCCCCTTCATGCCTCCTAGGTCCTGTTGCTCCATGAATCAACTGCTTGGAACGAATTAATCCTCTTTCGCCGCGAAAATTATAACCTTGCTCTGATGAATTCCGAGGGAAAAAACCAAGATATGATCAAGGTAATGGGGCTCGGAAAACGGAAGAAAAGCTACAATTACCTGATATATATATATATATATATATATATATATATATATATATATATATATATATATATATATGTAGATGAAATAATTATGAGGATTTCAGAAAATCGTAGGTCTTCCAATCCAAGGAGCAGTATAATTTTTGTAACCTCACACAAATATTCTTGATCCTTGATCCAAGGCGTGCGCAAGAAAGGTTCGGGAGTGGAGGCTTATAATGTGGCAATTTATATAAGTTGCAAGACATTCGGCCGTGGGTTATGAATATCGATTTCTTAATTCTCCAAAATAAGATAAGTAAAGATTTTATTTATTTTTTTTGAAAAAATAATAATAATAAAATAAGATTTTATTTTATTTCCAAAAAAAAAGATTTGATTTAATTTGATAAAAAAATCTCTCTTTTCAAGATCAAATTAAGAAAGATTTGATTTTATTTCTACAATAAAAAAATATTTGATTTTATTTCCAAAATAAAGAAAGATTTGATTTAATTTCCAAAATAAAGAAAGATTTGATTTCATTTCCAAAATAAAGAAAGATTTGATTTCATTTCCAAAATAAAGAAAGATTTGATTTTATCTCTAATTGGATATGTTATACATATATAAGTTGAGTATATGTCCACAAATTTTGAACCGTTAAAAATTAACGCATGATTTGTTATGAATTTTAAAAGGTGTTAAAAATCATCCGTTTGTGGATTTCGGATATTTTTGGTTTGGAATTTGGGAAAACTTAAACTTACAAAGTTGTAGAGAATTTAATTTCCTATGGAATGGACATAAAATTCGTTTTTTTCTGAGAAAAAGACTATTTATTATGAATTATTGAAGTTTTGGAAAATAAAATATTTTTATTAAAATTATGGGTGGGCCCCACTTTTGATTGTTGGGGAAGATGGCTAATTTTTGGTGGATAGAATTGTAGCAGGTAAAGTCATCAGGTTGCAGGTCAAGTCTGCTTTGGCATTCTAATATTTTCCTATAAATAGAGTGCTGAGTTAGAATTAAAAATTACACCAGAATTCATAAGTTTCTCTTTTTCTCTCTCTATATTATCGAGCGTATTTTGTAAGTATTTAAATACTTTGAGAGTTGCTATACAGTGCAATTTTCCTTCAGCACTATAATCCGATATTCCAATCAAAAGTACTGCTCTTTTGAGGTAAGAGATTTTAAAGGTTATTATGTTTTTCAATTTCGTAATTTTTTCGACCCTCAAAAATTGTGGAAAATTTTGAAATGATAATTTGATGAGTTTTATTGATTGTGTCCAAAAATAGCGATTTTTGTATGTATAGATTAGGAGTTATGAATTTTATGAGAAAAGACTATTTTAAAAGTAAACTCTTATAACTCCTTGTGGTTAACTCCAAAATTGGTGAAATTTTTATTGGGAGTACAGGTATATAATACAAGTATACTCTATAAATTTCGAAATTTTTGGATAAAAGTACAGTTTATGATAAATATCTAAATATTCGGCTGTTTTGGCCATTTGAAAAATAGTAAATGAATTTTAAAAATTCTGAGAAAAATATATGTTCAATATGGAACTATATTCTACTAAATACCAGAAAAGAAAATTTGTTTGTACTGATTTGGTATTTTTTATGAAAATTGACTAGTTATGAGTAAATGAATTAAATATGTTATGTGAGGTAAGAAAATTGGAAAATAAGATTTTATGGCTTGAGAATCCTATATGAGGTATATGCAGATTTTTTATGAGGGTTTTGGTTATTGGTGATGAAATCTTATGAGTTTGGCATTTTAGGATGATTAAATGAATTATGTTGTAAAGTGTAAACAATTAAAATAAATTATTTATAAGTTTAAGAAATGTTATTCTTTCAATATCATTATACCGAAATATTGGTATGAATTTTATTATGAAATTTCTACCTTTTTCATGTCGAGGTTACTATTCATGAGTTACTATTCACGAGATACTATTCATGAGTTACTATTCACGAGTTAGTATTCATGAGTTACTATTTACGAGTTACTATTCACAATAAAATTGGTTTCTTTTCTGACCAAATTATAGTTGATTTATGAATATTACTCTTGAGATTAAATCTATATGTTGATTATATTATTTTTATTATCATATATAACATTTTTATAACCCTAATGATGATATTTCTCTTTGACTTGAGTGTAAAGATGGATAGATTTTTGGTATGATCATGACTATGGATTCCCTTTGGCCAGTAGTGCAAAGTTGAATTGTTGACTGGTATGATCATGACCATTGAATTTATAATTGAATATCTTTAGCTTAAGTGCAAAGGTGAAATGATCAACATGGTTATAATTATTGTTTATATAAATTCTGAAATAATTATATATTTCTTTGAGATATTAATATCTTTGGCCTGTAGTGCAAAGATGATATGTTGTTGAATATCTTTGGCCTGTAGTGCAAAGATGATCTGTTATTGAATATCTTTGGCCTGTAGTGCAAAGATGATCTGTGGTTGAATATTTTTGGTCAGTAGTGCAAAGATGAACTGTTGACGAATATCTTTGGCCCGTAGTGCAAAGATGAATTTATTAGTATGATTATAAACATGAATTGTGATTTGGTATAACCATGAGTTTCGATGTTTCAGGTAAAGATAGGTGATGAAAATTATCTTTGTCCTGGATGAGAAGAGGAATTTAGAACCACAATTATGATTATGAGTTATTCATATGATTGTGGACCAGAACTGTTGTTTGATGTTACAGGAATAAAACAATGTTGGTGAATTTTTAACATGGAGAGGATAATAGACTTTATGGTCTATTTGACTCTTCTAATGGATTGCTCATTCCGCTACAACTATGGTTGAAAAGTTTTATCATCTACCATATGTTCTAAATCTCTAATTTATTAGTGATGAAGGCTATTGATAATTTAATTATCTTTAGTCATGATATCTTTTACTGGGCTAGTTGTGCTCACCCTTCTGTTTCACAATTCCTTTCAGGTGATAAGAGTGTAGCTGGGTCGAGCGGGGGTAACAGGGGAATAGAATAGTGGTCATTATTTAGTAGTTATATTTGGTGAATCAAATAGGGTGAGGCGAACCCAACGTTGGAAGGGTGTTTTGCCACTATCATACAAGATGTCTAATGACACACAACCTCGTGTCATCATAAGACAGGGTTGTGCACATCTACTTGATGAGTATATCTACGAGCACTACCTATATGATCTTGGAGTTTATTTGAAATATAATTTTCCACTGGAGACAGTGGAGATATTTATATGTCAAGAGAAGACTCACCATTGGAAAGAATATGATAGTAATCTTCTCGTTTTTCTTTTGGGTCTATTGGGTCAACCAAGGATAATTCTGTGGCCATATGATATCTATCATAACCTAGACGCATGGCCTCCCATGTACGAAGGTTTCCTTGAGCACTTCCCAAAAATTTTAATTTCTAAAACAGTTATTGACTGTACCTTATATAAGGAGTCATTGTGACGTGTTATCCAAGGTTAGGACTTGAGTTACAGTTTGACTTCACAAACCTGGAGCTCCAGGTTTGGCAATCCAAGCCTGCCTTGCAGAGTCTTTCTTCTTGTCAACTGCATCAGAACGCAGGGATTCCCTTTCCAAAACCTGAAACAGAACCAATCTTAAACTGAATAAACCTTTCATACAACACAAATTGAAGAGGCGTGGTTGAAAACAACTGCATGTCCATGAAAACCAAGAGAAATACCAACTTTAGAAAGAAACTCAAAAGGCAAGATTCACATTAACATGCACAACATCACCTCACTCAAATTGCAAGTTTTACTTTCACTTCACTGGTTGACAATTTTCAAAATTAAACAAAAAGACTGAATTAAGCCTTTGTCTTTTTTCCTAATTAGGTGAGCAGCGTGAGCTACAATACAAAACCCATAAAATAAATAAACCTCAAATGCTTGCTTTCCATCCAATTTGGTGAAGTTGAAAAGAACTCCATCAAGAATCACAATATCAAATTAGAAAGCTTCTATAGCTTAGCAAAAGCAAAAAAAGAACTTATTGCAGAGAACAAAAGTAGTCTACATATAGTATAAGGATTAAATTGTTGCCCATTAACAAAAAACGGTTATTAAATATAAAAATCAGGCACTTTGTACACATAATTGTATTACTCCCTACTGACCATACTTAAATTGTTGCCCATTAACAGAAAACGGTTATTAAATATAAAAACCAGGCACTTTGTACACATAATTGTATTACTCCCTACTGACCATACTTAAAATCAACCAAGTAACTAACCATATAATTCTTTTAGTTATGTAACGTTACAATGACAACAGTAAATATATCAGAAAATCTAATATATCAATTGTCGTAAGTAGTATTAACTTACTTATTTTGTTTGAACTCCTATCCCACTTTAAAATTCCTTATACTAAGTGATATTCAAAAGTTACCATGCAATTTCCCTTTCTTACAAAGCACATACATGCGGTGACTTGTACTAAAGTTAAATGTAAATGTTTAGAAACTTCTAAATCTTCAATAGTCATCTCCAGGTTTGACCCCCTTTGGCAGTTTTTTTAATAGATATGTACTTGCACCTGGACACTCCAACATTAGCATGTCAAAGAATAACAATCTTTTACTGTTCCTTTGAACAACTAAGTTGCAACCCTGTCATATAGCAACAATTACAGATACATGTCAAAGTCATTCATGAAAAAGATCAGTGCCCAAAAAAATTCACGACATTTCTATAATATCAACAGGCAAATCTATGACAAGAACACCTAGGAAAATTATAAAACAAAAATAATGCTGTTGTCATGATTGGATTCACAGTGTCTACTGATACACCATAAATAATGAATAAAATCCTTAAATTCCTGCAATTTTTGTCCAAAGGATGGCAACCCTGGGGGTCTTAATATAATCAATGGCGTATTGCATTTCCAGATTAGAATGGATCTGAATATAGTTTCAACCTCTATCAATTACAAACATTCTCGAGTATCACGTGCACAAACTAATTCATTAGGCACGAAGTGCTAAAAATTAGATTTATAACAAAAGATAAGCTTCACCTTAACAAAAATTACACTAATGTTGATCATTTATCCGGCTGCTCACTATACAAATGGATATCTATAGAAGATTGTGGGCAGAATCGGAAGAGTAGGTGGTGTTATTTTTGTTCATCTCACACCCTCACCCATGAAGGGTACAGGAAGGTAGAGCCAATGCAGATCTGACCTTTGGAAATATTATGCATAAGGTGAATTCGTTTAGACTTGAAATCATGTTTTCGTGCTTTCGTGCTTTCTTTTTAATAACTCATATTCTCATTCTTTTAATTATGTTAAAGATTTTAAATCCACTTATCACCAAGTTCCAGGTCTTAACATATGCATATGAAGCACTAGTGCTTTTCCTATCACACAAAAATTAGTTTTCTCTGGAATGGTGATAGGTCAGTGAATAAACCAGAAGCAGGGTTATATGACATGAAGATAATATCCAAAATTTTAAATAAGTAATAATTTAAAAAAATAGAAAGAGCAAAACATGAAGATAATATCCAAAAGAACAAGAAGTCAAGAACTCAACACATAAGAGTACTGTTGTAGAATAGAGTACCTTATTTACAAGCAAGTTTACTTGTTCTCTGTACATCTCCGTCAAGTCCACAATATCCTAACGCAGTTCTTCAAGCTACATAAAACAATTTTATAAGAAAAGCTATAGTGAGACATGCAATGAAGTATAATCCACAGTTTGAATACTTTGATCCAGAAGGTATGCAAAAGAGTCGAAGCTACCACCTGCTTATGTCTACTAAGAGGTCTCTTCATTGACATTGTGCAAACCTAATTGACCCTTTTTTTCCTTTTCTTTTCCAAATAAACAAGCCGACAAAACTCATTTAATCAAACATGACGAAGTACCTTGTGATCAAAGCATTCTTACCAAAGACTTTTAAAAACAAATTTGAAGTAATCAGACTACACACCTCCTCATCACGCTCACCCATTAATTCCAGAGCTGCTAAATGCCTCCATCTTAATGCTTCCAGTTCAGCCCGTATTCCAGACAGCATGGAAGCTTCTCCCCTTAACTTCTCGCACTACAAGCAATAGAGTTAATCAAAAGAAAAGTATAATGAGATAAACAAATTGATATGATTATTGAAGTTCACCTGCTCTGTCATTTTAACCAACTCCTCAGCAAGCGAGTCCCGGATGGTTTCCATGGTTGCCTGGAGTAACATCATTAAATACTCAACAAGAAGCATAGCAGCAAAAAAGATAAGTAAAAGAAAGAAAAACAAGAAAGAGTAACCAATCAGAAAGCAAAGGAGAGAGGCAAAAAGATGCTCTACAGTGATCAAAAGGGAAATATAAATGCACATATGAATTAAGATTAGATAAGACAATGATCCAGGAATATTCCATGTTCCATAGTCCATACCAATCGAGACATATAAGATGCAAGTTCGCCCTCCTTTTGACGAAGGGAAGCGTCAAAAGCATTTGGTCTCATGCTTCTCATATAGTAAGGATTCATGATCGGCTCTCCAGGATTTCTCCTGCAGAAAGTAACTTTCCTCCATGCCGCTCAAGCTGCTAGCACTCGAGAATCTGCGGGTCAAATTTCCTGCAAAGTAATTAAAAGGTTCTTGATGTATGAGCTGGTTTGAAAGTCCTGCAAAGTAATGGAAGACATGGCAATATATCACCTGGTCAAGGGCACAAGCAAGAACATCAAATACATGTCCTTGATGTATGAGCTGCTTTGAAAGTCCTTCATAAAATTTCACTGCTTTATGATAATAAAGAGCATAATCTTTATCCAGGTCCTTGTGATAACGTATAGGTTCAGACAAATGTCTCGATAGAAAAAAAAATCCTTGAACATTGTGATTCTTAGAGACATTTTGTTAAACAGCTTTAAGCCATTGTTAATTTAAAACAATGAAACTTCTAGCCTTCAAGTGATGTATTATTAATTAGTGACTAATCATTCCACCAGGACTGGAAAAATATATTCCTCAACAAAATACACGCAAAATAGAAATGTCAACAAAACTTGAAAACATAAGAAATGTAATTTTAGAATTGATGTTACATTACAAAAGCACCAAAACGTTCTCTTTTTTCCAAAGATTTTTCGGCATTCCTTATTAGTTCTTGAGAATTTCTTTTCATCAACCTACTAATTTAAGGTTCTTTCTATAATAAGGTACTAATTTAAGAAACAAAATGCCAAGATCATGAACCACCAACTAAGTATAATAGATTCTCTAATGAAATTATGGAATTTGGGAGTAAGAATCTATAATGATACCCATTCATAAATTATTAAGGAGAAAAAAAATTGAAAATGAGCCAGTACACAAAAGGCAAGAAAGAAAAAGATCATGTAATGGGACTAAAGCTTTAGTACGCAAATCTCCATATATAAGGTAAATATATATATAACATTCACTCATTTATCAACACCTACTTTTTACTTAAAAGTTATTGCTAAAACTATTTGTCACTTAACACAGAGAGTAAACTCACTTAACTAAAAGTTTCTTGCATATGTTAATCAATGTCAAATCTAGTAAAACAACATAGTTAATGCCATAATGATATCAAATTCGGACTGTTGGAATCTAACCTAGATTCTTTAGTAGGAATCCAATTCCAGTATCTCCGATCTTCGATCCTAGTTATTACCCAGGCTGATATAGACATGCAAACTCTTCCAGTGATCCTAGTTATTACCATACTTGTTGTAAAATCTCCCATGTCAAGAAATGCAGAAAAATAAAGACACTAACAATTTTAACAAAAGAGTTAAGCTAAATTCTCCCATGTCAAAAAATGCAGAAAAATAATGCACCAAAACTTCTAACCCAAAATAAAGTTGGTCAGCAGCCTCTCTTCTTTGATCTTTTACCCAAAAAAAATTAAAAACAGTTCCCAAGAAACCAAAAAAATTAAAAAATAATCCAAATGACAACACTATCATACTAAAAACAAAACTGAAAATGGCCACAATACCAACAACAGAAGTCCGACCCACCACAGAAGACGACGAAAATACCATCTTCAGGAGATAATTTTATGAGTTTTGCCAAGTATCTCTACCACAAAAAATTTGATAATATTAGAATAGTGCTTCTGCTAGACGCCTAGACAGAACCAGGAAATTTACCAGAATAAAACTAAGTTGAGCATAAAAAAAAGAGCACCATCTATACCAAGTTACCAACATGACCTGACAACACAGATTACACTTGTAATTAATCGGAAAGCAACTAAGACGTTTATGTAAAGCATGTCAAGGTTGTGGCATTCATTTCTATCAGGCTAACATAAAGCTGAATCTAAGTTAAGACATTCGTACCAAGTTACCAACAGGATCAGACAACACAAACTACGCTCATAATTTATTAGAAAACAACTAAAACTATGTATGTAAAGCAGACCCAAGTTGTGGCATTCACTATCACGCTAACATAAAATTGAATCTAAACATCAAAACCCAACTAAAACTAAATCTAAGTTTAACCAAAAACTACTTTTTTGATATATCCTAAAATAAGAGTCCCTTTTGAAATGTCAAATTATTGATCCAGATGACTTCCTAATATACCACCAGAATAAGGCATTGATAGGAGACTTTTACTGATACTCATTCCTCACAGACTATCAAGTACCAACATTAATTATTGAGCAAAACAATATAGAAAACCCACAAAACAAACACAAAAAATTGCCACATTTAGCCAATAAATCATCAATCAAAAATGTGAAATACCATATAAAACTAAAGCGAATAAGATCAATACCGGCAGCATCAGCTGGAGCTCATCATCTTATCCAACGCATAATTCAAAAGGCCCTTCAACCTCAAACGCATCCGGTACAACCTTTGAGCTTACTTCATTCACCAAACTCTCAAAATCTCCCTTTTTCTTAAATTTCCTCCATTTCAATACTTCATAATCATATAATTTGAAAACCAATTCACTCTTTCCAAATAGATAGCTAATCTCATACCTCTGCAGATTCCCATACAAATTTGGACACCCTAACATCATTTGAATTCCACTTTTGTCTCACCGAAATGGCATCTAGCACGTCCTGAATCCAAACAATCATAAAGATGTAAGAAATTATGTGAAATCAAAAGACTTGAGTAATGGACCTTTAAGAAGAGGGAAGATTGAGAACGGAACACTATCTCAATCGTAGTTCGGAGACGTTGTTGGGTTTCAAGGAAACGAGAATTGCAGGAGGTTTTTCGCATCAAAGGTTTTTCGTACTTCAAGAGGTATGCCTTTGATTCTCCTGTTGCGTGTAAATATATGAAATAGCATGCGTATTAAAATCCTACAATATATATATATATATATATATATATATATATATATATATAAAAGAGCTTGCCTCACTTATTAGACCAGAAAAGTCCCTTCTCGCCTTGTGCCTTGATGATGCCCTTTTTCCTTGACCAAGGGATAACAAAAATAGACGTGCAAAATATACATTTTTAGCCAAATCCTTGAGCAAAGTAAATACCTTAGTCGTACGGTTTTCAACTTGTTCCATTGACCATGTTATTTAACTCAATTACATTAAGACACTCAAGGATTCAGTTGTCTGCTTTAACATCCACAACTACATTATGGAAAGTAAATTAACTTACTTTTAAAGTAGCAAACTTTAATATCCATGAATAAGTGCAACCATTCCTCCATTGAACTATATTTACAGCCAAAATAAAATTTCTACTGCTTAGAAAGTGGAAATTCTTTTGAGGTTAAGAAATTGTCAAAATGCAGATTGAAAGACAAGATATCACTGAGAAAGTATGCCACATTAATTCATATCCACAACAATAAAGCAAGCACCAAAATGTAATACATGAAAGTAATTCCTTTAGCACTGCTACCACATTGATGTATGTATAAGTTGTGTTTTTTTATAGTGTTGAAACATAAAATCATCCAATCTATAAGCAAATGAAGATGAGTAATGAAGCCCAATGTATATATATTAAATTTTAAGTTTATCCGACTTTAGAACTATATAATGCTAATCACTTTATAATGGAAAAGAAAATTAAAGCAATGCAAATTCAGTAATAGACTAATAGTAGTAACAGTAGATTTACTTTTGGAATTCCGTGAAGCAGCAGCATCAAGATCATAATCCCCACTATTCAAAAACTCAGAAATATCATCTAAACTGACTCCATACACCTCCAACCTAGGATTCCATGGTTTTACTCTGCCGCCACTCGAAACCAAGTCATTCACTTTCTATTTCTCATTATCAAACTTCTCGTCATTCTTATCACTTGCAGTCTCATTCACTGGAAAGCTAGGGTTATCGAGAACAAGGGGATTTAATTAAGCCAGCTTAGCATCCCTATAAGCTACATACTACTTTTCCAAATCATCATCCCTAATGGGTCTCATCCCCTGCTTCTTCTCCAATTTTCGACCGAATTCCAGCTCTTGGGCAATCTTCCGCCTCTCTTTCTTGCTAATATTAAAAGCTGCCTGAGCTTCTTTCCATTTATCGGGAATCAAATTCTCAAGCTCAGCTTGGACTTTGAGCTTAGTGCTTTTGGGGGCTTTATTTGAATCAAAATTAAAGCGTTGTTCGAGGCAGGGGTCTTCGAATATGCCTTCTTCAAAGACAAGGCAATCTCCGATAATTTGTTCTTCTCCGTATTGTTGTTGGTGGAGAGAGAATTGAGGTGAGATGGAGGATGAGGGTTTTGGGGAGAAGGGTTTTGATGGGGTTTGGGAGGAGAGAAAATGAGGACATGTAGTGGGGGCGAGTGTCGGGAAGATTGTTGTTGATGGGGTTCTAAGGTTCAGCAGTAGTAGGGGAGTTTGTAGTGACATTCTTCTGCTCTTTCTTTGCTTCAGCAAAAATGCAGCGACTGAGGAGAGAAATATACTCCATACACTAGTAGTAGTATATTAGTCCATGTGTGTAACAGTCTTACAAGAGATATAATAGTCATAATTTGACTTTTAATATTTAAATTAACATAAATTCATTTCATTTCAATCCAACCAATCTCGAATATTGTACGTTGGTAACGGTAATTGTAAATAATAATAAAAAGAAATATTATTATTTGACTATTAGACTTTTTTACATATAATAAAATTTATCCAGTACACATACAGAAATAGGTGAATATGAAAATTGGATACAAAAATATTTGAATTTTATCTATTTTTATTCTTATCTATTATTGGGGGTCAAAATATAAATAAATAAAATTCAAATAGAGGCATGTCCAATTTTCATGTCCGCGTAGAGTGTACCCCAAACTAAAAGACAGCTAGGAGAGGAACTAACTATAGTTGTATGAGAAACACAATTTACAATATCCAATTGCAATAATAATTACAAAAAAATAGTAGTCCTAAAGAAGGAATTTGACGTAGAAAGTTTAGATTTAACAATATTGACCACCTCCTTTGCAAAAGTCGAAGCAGGTGTAAGAATACGTTGATGAATTTTCCTATTCCGAGCTTCTCATGTGTTGTAACCAAAGATAGTACAATATCTTTTTGGTCAAATAACTTCCTTGAAATTCGTTACAAAATCAGAGATGCCATCCGAAGGGATGTTAAGCCAATTTCCAATACCAAAAACAATTTGCAAAATAACAAGAGAGTATTCACATTTAAAGAATAGATGCTCAAAACTTTCATAGCATCTTTGTCATAGAGGACACATGATCTCATTGCTCGAGCCGCAATGCTTTTGTGATGTTATTAGTAGGCAATCTTCTCAAAAAACCTAGCCACAGTGAGAATGAATACCACGGAACATGCATGTTATGCCAAAGGACTTTTATGCCAACTTACTATTTGAGTTTTATTTCTGATACTCTCCCAAATATGCTTAGCCTTAATAGAATGTAAATCTAAAGAGTCCTAAAAAATGCGGTCATTACAATGAAGAGGAAGAGGTAGGATGGATTCAATTTGCCTTCGCCACAATATTACCTCATGATGATTGTTAGTTAGCAGTTGCCACTTTGATTGGTACAGAATCATATTGACAGTAGCAGTTGGAGGAATTCCTGAATTAGAGAGCAGATCAAAACTCAGTTTAAATGGAATTCGGTTCAGTCATGGGTTGAACCAAAGGTTAATTCTGTCTCCTATTCCCAACCTTGTAAGATATGCGATCAAGAGTTGTTGGTCTTAATTTCAGAACTTGTCTTCAAATTAAACTGCACAATTTTTTATAGATGGAGAAGCATAAGAACTTTATTCCAATCGTCCATGCCACTTTTGTACCATATTTGGCAAGGGTTGGTCCTTTACATAAAAATCGACAGAGAATGGATCTAATAACTGCCTTAGGTAGGAGAAAATGAGAGCTCCAAAATGACTGAATAGAAAAAAAAAAAAACTAATTTTATCAACTGGAGCCTACCCGAATAAGTCAGAACCTTTGATGTCCAAGATGTAACCCTCTTTGTGAGCTTGCGAATCAAAGGGATGTAATCATTGTAAGAGAGCTTGGTAGAAACCAATGAAACTCCCATGAATTTGATCGGTAAAGTGGCAATAGGAAACTCAAGGATAGATAATCAATATTTGTCAAGAAGCATCGACTTTTCTGAATATTGGGAATAAACCCAGAGTATAAGGAGAATGATTGTATGCACGAGTTGATGATAGAAACCATATTGAATATCCCCACGACATCGTCAGCAAAAAACCTGAGTTCAATTTCATTGTTAGCATTTCCATAACCAAAACAAAAAGGTAAGGGGACAGTGAATCTCTTTGTCTTAAGCCTCTCAAGCAGCCAAGTGAACCATTCACTTTGATAGAAAACATTGCCGTGATAATGCAAGCATGAATCTAGGGAATTTAAAGAAGACAAGGATTTTGAAAAGAAATTCCCAGCAGACTGTCAAAGAGATCAATTTTGAGAGCACAACGTAGTGGGCTAGAGACTCTGTGGAAGAGCTCTTGAGCTAAAAGGATATTATTATTCATGTTTCTTCCTTTAACAAAAGTTGACTAAGCTTTGTCAATGATAGATGGGATGCGGTTGGATAAAACCTTTGGAATGTTATAGTGTTGCAACATGAGATTGGTATGAAGTCAACCATGATAGTTGGATTATCACATTGCAGCTTTTATAATGTGTAAAGTTTTCATACATATTGATGGGATGGGATGGGATGGACAATGTAGAGTGGTGGGTGGGTGAGTGGGTAAGGCATAGCTTTGAAATGATGGAGATATGAATGCTATTACCATCATCATAATTGCAATTAATGTTTAAAAATGCCAAACTGGATTGTCAACACAAATACATGCAACACTAGTCCAATAGTTTCCCAAATTCAAACACTAGACTACTCACAAAAACCAATAACTGAAATACTACTTCACAAACAACTATTAGCACCGACACCCAAGCAACTACAACTAAATAAAAGAGTTTTTGAAAGACAACATAACTAACAAATGCGTAGTAATAGCATGAAAATCATCACTCCAGCCCATTCCAAAGCATAGATAACAATAACAATATGTCCATCTCCTATCAGCTTTACCTACCTTCGATGAGCATAGTTCCTGTCCGGACTATGATAAGGAGAATATGGAGGTGACCCAGTTCGATCCCTTCTTGATTTTCCAACGTAAGGAGAGCGCCTAGGAGGAGGGGAGTAGTCCTTGGTCGAGAAACTATTGTGATGGTTTTTGTGAGTAGTCTAGTGTTTGAATTTGGGAAAGGGTTAAGTTCTGATGACCACCTGGGGTTTGAGCGATTTTCCACTTAACCACCTGTAGTCAGTAAAGCTACATTTAAACACCCGATTTTTTATGTTGAAGTGAAAACGTTACATTTTCCGTCCAAATTAACCGTGCGTGCATGTCAGACGCCAAAAACGCGTGATAAGAGGGTGTAACAGTAAAAAAAACTAGAAAATATCTAAAATACCCTTCTTCTTCCTCAAACCACAGTCTTCTCCATCATTTCTCACTCCTGCGTTCTCTCTCTCTCATTTCAAACAAAAGATTTACAGAGATTTCTTGGAAGAAAATGGAGATTTCGACGACCCAACATACTCCAACTTTTCCTCCGCAATCGTTCCTCAGTTGGCTATGGATTCGGCTTGGATCCAAGCCCTATCTACCCTGAATCCACTCCGTTTGGCTCTTCGGTCCCACTGTCGAACGGGAATGGCAAGAGCTACGATAGTGGAGAAGATACTGATGAATCCCCATCTGGGTATATTTGCTTCATTCCACAAATCAATCCCCATCTGAATTTTTATTTTCTAAAAAATTCATACATTTTTAGACTTTTTTATTACAACTTTTTTGGGGACATTTTTAGAGTTTTTTACTGCAACTTTTTAGTGCGAATTTTGGGGAGAATGATTCCACAAATTAATCTCCATCTGGATTTTTTTGGGTTTTCTTTTCCCTCTAAAAAATTCATACATTTTTAGAGTTTTTTACTACAACTTTTTAGTGAATTTTGGGGAGAATGATTCCACAAATCAATTCCGATCTGGGTTTACTTTATCTTCTAAAAATTTCAGAGTTTATTGCAACTTTTCAGTGATTTTGTTGTCTTGTTATTGTTCTTTAATACACAAACATTATCAAGTGCTATTTGGTTCAATTTGATGGCACAATTGTTGAAATTCATTTAATAGATTTTGGGTTATTTGTGTGAATTTGGGTGTAAAATTTTGAAGATTGGTGGTGAGTATTTAGTGTAAAATTTTGAAGATTGGTGGTGAGTATTTAAATTTAGTCTTGTTGTTGGAGGATTCTGTAATTTGCAGAGGGGTCTTTTTGCAAGATGTAAGCAGACAGAAAGTTATTGTATTGTTTGCAATCCCTTTATAGATCTGTTTTTTGTGCTGTTCAACAGAATCTTTATACATACTCCAATTCCAGATCTATTCACAGCCCGTCACTCCAATCTCAGTGAGTTTTTCTGCCCTTCTAGTGTTGGTGGATCTGGTTGCTTTTTATAATCTCCGGTTGATATTCATTTAATCACCAATTGGTGTGTTTTTAGCTGAATTTGATGTTTTTTTACCTGTTATGTAGTTTAGTCCTTAGTGTAGATCTGTTGGTATAAGTTCATTCACCGATATCAATCATTGTTATAGAAAGATTAAAACTTTGATGCATTTCCTAAAATGGGATCGCAACATTGGAATGGTTATGAAAATTATCTTCTTCTTTTTCAAATCTTATTTCAATTACAGTTATTGAAACCGAAATGTCCAATATCTTTGACAAATAAGCTTGGTTTCTTTGCATTAATAATAGTTTTTTGTCTATGTTTTATTTTATTTGGAAAGAAACAATAGTTTCTTTCAATACTCATGAATCAACCAAATGAATCAAAAGCAGCCACTTAAATAAATCTGAGGCTTACTGAATTTGAAAATTATTGATGTTTTATTTTATTTGGAAAGAAACAATAGTTTCTTTCAATACTCATGAATCAACCAAATGAATCAAAAGCAGCCACTTAAATAAATCTGAGCCTTACTGAATTTGAAAATCATTGATTTCTATTTCCTCTTTTGGCAGCATAATCAAAAGAGGAGATTTGATAACTGCAGGGGTTTCCTTTACTAAGTTGTGACGGATCCAAATATCATTCCTCAAGGTGGAATTATAAAATCAAATCCGGAAACAGCTACAAGAAGATTTCTGAGACTTCCTATGCAAAATGGAATGAATCCCCATATGGGTAACAAGCTACGAATGGCAAGAGCTTCTATATTATTTGTTCTGTTTTGGGCCTCCCTTAATATTTGCAGTATATATGCTTTATAACTTCAATACAGTGTTTTGATAGAATTTAACAAGGAATGATTGTGAGATTTATTTGACAAAAACATTTATATATAACGAGGAATAATTGTTTCGTTGTTTTTGAGTTGATTAAGGTGGTTACTCTGTTTTTTGTTTGTTAGAAAAACAGAGAAAGAGAGATGAACAAGCATCTGTCTTTTATACATAACGAGGGTAATTAAGTTTTTATGCAACTTAAGTAACAGAGTTATGACAGAAAGCAGTTTTTCACTTCAACTCAAAAAATCGGGTGTTTAAATGTAGCTTTACTGACTACAGGTGGTTAAGTGAGAAACCGCTAAAACCCCAGGTGGTCATCTGAACTCAACCCTATGGGAAACTATTGGACTAGTGTTGCATGTATTTGTGTTGACAATCCAATTTGACACTTTTGAACATTAATTGCAATTATGATGATGGTAATAGCATTCATATCTCCAACATTTCAAAGCTATGCATTACCCACCCACCCACCACTCTACATTGTCCACCCCATCCCATCCCATCAATATGTATGAAAAATTTACACATTATAAAAGCTGCAATGTGATAATCCAATTATCATGGTTGACTTTATACCAATCTCATGTTGCAACACTATAGCATTCCAAAGGTTTTATCCAATCGCATCCCATCTATCATTGACAAAGCTCAGTCAACTTTTGTTAAAGGAAGAAACATGAATAATGATATCCTATTAGCTCAAGAGCTCTTCCACAGAGTCTCTAGCCCACTACGTTGTGCTGTCAAAATTGATCTCTTTGACAGTCTGTTGGGAATTTCTTTTCAAAATCCTTGTCATCTTTAAATTCCCTAGATTCATGCTTGCATTACCACGGCTATGTTTTCTATCAAAGTGAATTATTCACTTGGCAGCTCGAGAGGCTTAAGACAAGGAGATCCATTGTCCCCTTACCTCTTTGTTTTGGTTATGGAAATGCTAACAATGAAATTGAACTCAGGTTCTTTGCTGACGATGTTGTGGGGATATTCAATATGGTTTCTATCATCAACTCATGCATACAATCATTCTCCTTATACTCTGGGTTTATTCCCAATATTCAGAAAAGTCAATGCTTCTTGGCAAATATTAATTATCTATCCTTGAGTTTCCTATTGCCACTTTTACCGATCAAATTCATAGGAGTCCCATTGATTTCTACCAAGCTCTCTTACAATGATTGCATCCCTTTGATTCGCAAGCTCACAAAGAGGGTTACATATTGGACATCAAAGATTTTGACTTATTCGGGTAGGCTCCGGTTGATAAAATTAGTCTTTTTTTTTCTATTCAGTCATTTTGGAGCTCTCATTTTCTCCTACCTAAGGCAGCTATTAGATCCATTCTCTATCGATTTTTATGTAAAGGACCAACCCTTGCCAAATATGGTACAAAAGTGGCATGGACGATTGGAATAAAGTTCTTATGTTTCTCCATCTATCAAAAATTGTGCAGTTTAATTTGGAGACAAGTTCTGAAACTAAGACCAACAACCTTTGATCACATATCTTACAAGGTTGGGAAAAGGAGACAGAATTAACCTCTGGTTCGACCCATGACTGAACCGAATTCCATTTAAACTGAGTTCTGATCTGCTCTCTAATTCAGGAATTCCTCCAACTACTACTGTCAATGTTATTCTGCACCTATCAAAGTGGTAACGGCTAACTAACAATCATCATGAGGTAATATTGTGGCGAAGACAAATTGAATTCATCCTACCTCCTCTTCCTCATTGTAATGACCGCATTCTTTGGGACTCTTTAGATTTACATTCTATTAAGGCTATGCATATTTGGGAGAGTATCAAAAATAAAGCTCAAGTAGTAAGTTGGCATAAAAGTCCTTTGGCATAACATGCATGTACCGTGGTATTCATTCTCATTGTGGCTAGGTTTTTTGAGAAGATTGCCTACCAATAACATCACAAAAGCATTGTGGCTCGAGCAATAAGATCATGTGTCCTCTATGACAAAGATGCTATGAAAGTTTTGAGCATCTATTCTTTAAATGTGAATACTCTCTTGTTATTTTGCAAATTATTTTTGGTATTAAAAATTGGCTTAACATCCCTTCGGTTGGCATCACTAATTTTGTAACGAATTTCCAAGGAAGTAATTTGACCAAAAAGATATTGTACTATCTTTGGCTACAACGCATGGGAAGCTCGGAATAAGAAAATTCATCAACGTATTCTTACACCTGCTCTGACTTTTGCAAAGGAGATGGTCAATATTGTTAAATCTAAATTTTCTACGTCAAATTCCTTCTTTTTTTTTGAAAGGTAATATTTCATTAACATAGATCAAAGGCCAACACATCAACAAGAAAGGAGGGAGGAGAATGACCCCAAACCTTCTGATCAGACATGGAACCGGCTGCTCTTGCAAGAGTATGCGCTACCTAGTTCGCTGATCTTCTCACAAACACAAATTGACAACTACCAATGTCCCTGGCCAGGGATTTACAATCTTCCACTATTAAGCCAAAGTAAGATAAATCCTCCTGAGTACTGGTAATCGCTTTAATCACCAACACTGCATCAGACTCCAAAACCGCATTATTGAGTCCTAATTTTTGTAATTATTATTTAGGACTACTAATTTTGTAATTATTATTGCAATTGGATATTGTAAATAGTGTTTCTCATACAACTATAGTTAGTTCCTCTCCTAGCATGTCTTTTAGTCTGGGGTACACTCTACATGGACATGTAAATTGGACATACCACTATTTGAATTTTATTTATTTATATTTTGACTCCCAATAATAGATAAGAATAGAAATAGATAAAATTCAAATATACTCATATCCAATTTTCATATTCATCTATTTCTGTATGTGTACTGGATAAATTTTATTATATGTAAAAAAGTCTAATAGTCAAATAATAATATTTCTTTTTATTATTATTTACAATTACCGTGAACAATGTACAATATTCGAGATTGGTTGGATTGAAATGAAATGAATTTATGTTAATTTAAATATTAAAAGTCAAATTGTGACTATTATATCTCTTGTAAGAAAAGTTACACACAGGAACTATTAATATACTACTACTAGTGTATGGAGTATATTTCTCTCCTCAGTTGCTGCATTTTCGCTGAAGCAAAGAAAGAGCAGAAGAATGTCACTACCAACTCCCCTACTACTGCTGAACCTTAGAACCCCATCAACAACAATCTTCCCGACACTCACCCCCACTACCTGTCCTCATTTTCTCTCCTCCCAAACCCCAGTAAAACCCTTCTCCCCAAAACCCTCATCCTCCATCTCACCTCAATTCTCTCTCCACCAACAACAATACGAAGAAGAAGAACAAATTATCGGAGATTGCCTTGTCTTTAAAGAAAGCATATTCGAAGACCCCTGCCTCGAACAGCGCTTTAATTTTAATTCAAATAAAGCCCCCAAAAGCACCAAGTTCAAAGTCCAAGTTGAGCCTGAGAATTTGATTCCCGGTAAATGGAAAGAAGCTCAGGCAGCTTTTAATATTAGCAAGAAAGAGAGACAGAAGATTGCCCAGGAGCTAGAATTCGATCAGAAAATGGAGAAGAAGAAGTAGGGGCTGAGACCCATTAGGGATGATGATTTAGAAAAGGAGTATGTAGCTTATAGGGATGCTAAGTTGGCTCAATTAAATCCCCTTGTTCTCAATAACCCTAGCTTTCCAGTGAATGAGACTGCAAGTGATAAGAATGACGAGAAGTTTGATAATGAGAAAGAGAAAGTGAATGGCTTGGTTTCGAGTGGCGGCAGAGTAAAACCGAGGAATCCTAGGTTGGAGGTGTATGGAGTCAGTTTAGATGATGTTTCTAAGTTTTTGAATAGTGGGGATTATGATCCTGATGCTGCTGCTTCACGGAATTCCAAAAGTAAATCTACTGTTACTACTATCAGTCTATTACTAAATTTGCATTGCTTTAATTTTCTTTTCCATGATAAAGTGATTAGCTTTATATAGTTCTAAAGTCAGATAAACTTAAAATTTAATATATATACATTGGGCTTCATTACTCATCTTCATTTGCTTATGGATTGGATGATTTTATGTTTAAAAAAACAAAATTTATACATACATCAATATGGTAGCAGTGCTCAAAGAATTGCTTTCATGTATTACATTATGCTGCTTGCTTTATTGTTGTGGATATGAATTAACGTAGCATACTTTCTCAGTGATATCTTGTCTTTCAATCTGCATTTTGACAATTTCTTAACCTCAAAAGAATTTTCACTTTCTAAGCAGTAGAAATATTATTTTGGCTGTAAATATGGTTCAATGGAGCTATGGTTGCACTTATTCATGGATATTAAAGTTTGCTACTTTAAAAGTAAGTTAATTTACTTTCCATAATGTAGTTGTGAATGTTAAAGCAGACAACTGAATCCTTGAGTGTTTTAATGTAATTGAGTTAAATAACATGGTCAATGGAACAAGTTGAAAACCATACGACTAAGGTATTTACTTTGCTCAAGGATTTGGCTAAAAATGTATATTTTGCACGTCTATTTTTGTTACCCCTTGGTCAAGGAAAAAGGGCATCATCAAGGCACAAGGCGAGGAGGGACTTTTCTGGTCTTAATAAGTGAGGCAACCTCTCTTATATATATATTGTAGGATTTCAATACGAATGCTATTTCATATATTTACACGTAACAGGAGAATCAAAGGCATACCTCTTGAAGTGTGAAAAACCTTTGATGCGGAAAACCTCATGCAATTCACGTTCCCCTGAAACCCAACGTCTCCGAACTACGATTGAGATAGTGTTCCGTTCTCAATCTTCCCTCTTCTTAATGGTCCATTACACAAGTTTTTTGATTTCACATAATTTCTTACATCTTTATGATTGTTTGGATTCAAGACGTGCTAGATGCCATTTCGGTGAGACAAAAGTGAAATTCAAATGATGTTAGGGTTTCCAAATTGGTATGGGAATCTGCAGAGGTGAGTTATGGGAATCTACAGAGGTATGAGATTAGCTTTCTATTCGGAAAGAGTGAATTGGTTTTCAAATTATATGATTATGAAGTATTGAAATGGAGGAAATTTAAGAAAATGGGAGATTTTGAGAGTTTGGTGAATGAAGTAAGCTCAAAGGTTGTACTGGATGCGTTTGAGGTTGAAGGGCCTTTTGAATTACGCGTTGGTAGAGATGATGAGCTCCAGCTGATGCTGCCGGTATTGATCTTATTCGCTTTAACTTTATATGGTATTTCACATTTTTTATTGATGATTTATTGGCTAAATGTGGCAATTTTTTGTGTTTGTTTTGTGGGTTTTCTATATTGTTTTGCTCAATAATTAATGGTGGTACTTGATAGTCTGTGAGGAATGAGTATCAATAAAAGTCTCCTATCAATGCCTTATTCTGGTAGTATATTAGGAAGTCATCTGGATCAATAATTTGACATTTCAAAATGAACTCTAATTTTGGAATATATCAAAAAAGTAGTTTTTGGTTAAACTTAGATTTAGTTTTAGTTGGGTTTTGATGTTTAAATTTAGATTCAGTTTTATGTTAGCGTGATAGTAATGAATGCCACAACTTGGGTCTGCTTTACATACACAGTTTTAGTTGTTTTTTGATAAATTATAAGTGTAGTTTGTGTTGTCTGATCCTGTTGGTAACTTGGTACGAATGTCTTAACTTAGATTCAGCTTTATGTTAGCCTGATAGAAATGAATGCCACAACCTTGACATACCCCTGAACCCCAAACCCCAAATCCTAAACCCAAAACCCAAACCCTAAAAAATACTCGTCAAAAGCGCACCTAGTCCGCATACAAAACGCATCCAAATAACATCCAGTCTGCGTACAAAACGCGTCAAATACGCGTCCAAAACAAATCAAATACACGTCTAATCCGCGTACATAATGCATCTAAAACGCGTCCAATCCACGTACAAAATGCGTCTAAATCACGTCCAATCCGCGTCCAAACCGCATCCAATCCGCGTACAAAACACATCAAAAATGTGTACAAAACGCATCCAATCCGCATCCAATCCACGTCCAAAACACGTTCAATCCACGTCCAGTCCACGTACAAAACTTGTCAAAAATGTGTACAATTCGCGTCCAAAACGCATCCAATCCGCGTCTAAAACACGTAAAATACGTGTCCAAAATGCGTCAAATACACGTCCAATCCACGTACAACGCATCCAATCCGCATACAAAATGCGTCCAAAACGCATCCAATCCACGTACAAAACACGTCAAAAACGTGTACAACCTGCGTCCAAAACGCGTCAAATACACGTCCAAAACACGTCCGATCCGCGTCAAATACGCGCTTAAAACGCGTCCAATCCACGTTCAAAACAAATCAAATACGCGTACAAAACGCATCCAATCCGCGTCAAAAACGCATCCAATCCACGTCCAAAACATGTCCAATCCGGGTACAAAACACGTCCAAATCGCATGAAATACAAGTCCAATCCGCATACAAAACGTATCCAAATCGCATCCAAAACGTGTCAAATACGCGTTCAAAATGCGTCAAATCTATGTCCTAAATGCGTTCAAAACGCGTTCAAAACGCGTCCAAAACACATCAGATCCGCATCCAAAACACGTCCAATCGCGCCCAAACAACGTCCAATCCGCGTCAAATATGCGTCCATAACGCATCCAATTCGCATCAAAAACGCATCCAATCCGCGTCAAATACACATTCAAAACACGTCCAAAACGCATCAAATTCACGTCCTAAACGCGTCAAATACGTCCTAATATATAGTTATTTAACTATATATTAATATTATATATATATATAATTATATTTTATATAGTTTTAATTATATATTGTATTTTTAAATTTTTATATTATATTTGTTTTATTAAGATATTATAGTTTTTTGTAAATTATGTAATAAATAAATAATAAATTTCCCCTTTATTATACTAAATTATTTTTTGTTTATTATAAAATATTAATTTTGTTATATATTTCTTAATTAATTGTTTTAGGGTATATAATATATATATATATATATATATGTTCAAAATAATAAAATATTAATAATGTAATTCTAGTTAAAAAATATATTTTAAATTTATTGATTCATTTTTTTATTTAATATTTACTTGAGTAACTTATTTTATTATCATAATTATATATTTATATTTATTATTTTTAACATATATATTATACACTCTAAAATAATTAATTAACAAATAATTACAAATTAGTATATGTTTATAATATAAATTATTTATACTATTTTATTTTATTATTAAAATTATAATAAAATTTTATTTTATGTAATTATTATATTTTTTATTTTTAAAAGTTATATATTTCTTTTCTTTTCTTTTTTATTTTTATGTATCGTAGATTTTATTTCTAACATTATATAAAGTTATATATTTAATTTATTTAGATATATATATATATATATATATATATATATATATATATATATATATATATTAATATTTATTTATATAATTTTAGTATTTATTTTATAATTATATTTTTTTGTATACATTAGATGTATTTATTTTATTATCATGTTATTTTATTTTATTTTTAAATTACTTAATGTCAGTATATTTAAAAATGCAATTATAGTGAAAATATAATTATTTTTAGCTTTTTTTAAAAAAATATATCAAATTTATATTTATTGCATATTATATAATAAATATAGATTTAATTATTATATGTTAATATATCTATATGATAAAATACAAATGATTTTAAATTTCCCGCTCATCCTAATAAATCATCTGAGGCGTCCAAAGTTTGGGATAAATTGCATCATCCATAGTGCCGGAGGCATGAGACTGTTACTAGTATGTTAATATATATAGTTAATTAAGTGTTATTTTTATTTTACTATTCCCTCCGTCCCAAAATAAAAGTCTTTAATACTATTTTGGGTAGTCTCATGTTAAATGTCCACTTTCCTTTAATAACCAAACTTTTACACATTTTTTTCTATTATGCCCATTGCATTAAATATCTCATACTTTTCTTATTCTAATTCTCTCTCCATATTTAATGACATTATTATGGACAATTTTGTCATTTTATCCCTCTTCTTAATATGCGTAAAAAGTCTACCAGAACTTTTATCCTGGGACGGGGGGAGTATTATATACTATTGGTGACAAATTTATATAGTTAATTATTTAATGTAGATATAGGTAAAACATTTAATTAACCAAGTGGAAAGTCTTCTATAACACTCATTAGAGAATAACAAAAAACATTTCATTCATATCTTATCTAAAAACAGATATGTACAGTAAAGATGCAATCATAAATGTAATAATAAGCTCAATTCCATGGCAAATTCGACAAAAGAGTTCAGACTACTGCTAGCAGTTATATGGGAGAAAACATATTCAAAACTATAATTACAAATCCATTAAAATATTACATCTTTAAAAAAGATATACCAATAAGTACTAGTAAATCTTGAAAATATTAGACTTTTTTCACCAATAATATAGAGAAAGAGAAGTTAAGGAATGAGAAACCTAGTAAATAAGCAGCATTTTGGAGTGGAATCTTAAAACTAAGTTACAGGACTACAAAAAGGGGCAAAGAAACAATCTACACCAGTTGGCAAAGATACATAATCAAACAAACACATACAAACACAAACACAGCGAGAGGACAAGAAAGAGGAGTATTTAGAGGTACATGCAGACCTAAAACCATATCTAACAAACAATAACCCTTAAAAACCACAAAAGTGGAGAGAGAAAGAGGAAAAAAGAGAAAAGAGGGGTTTTCTCCTTTACATGAAATAGTGAGAAAAGTTTCTGAGTTTCTGTTTCAATACTTGCCCCAAAATTTAAGCTAAGAATCAGGAATATTTGGAGATAAATAAAGAAAGAACAGATCTTTATAAACTCCAAAAGTCAATCATTAACTTCAATAGTAAAAATTACTATATATATATATATATATATATATATATATATATATATATATATATATATATATATATATATATATATATATATATATAATAAAACTGTAACGGTCTAACACAAAATTTGAACTTGAAAAAACTTGACTTTGAAAGTTTTTTGCATGTACAAACTTATCTCATGAGAAGAGGGGGTTAGCAATTAGCAGTTACGGTACAATATTATATAATAATTTGTATCAAGTTGTATTATTTAACTACATACTCAAATGTATATATTAAAATATAATATTATTTTATATAATAATTACATTCTTAAAACTTTTTGCACTTGGGCCAGTATTTTTTTTGTGCAAATAAGTGTGTTTATTGAAGAATTGTTAATGTAATTATTTAATTATCTATATTGTATTTTTGTATTGTTGTTTTTATTGACAAATTTGTGTTGCACATTACGCAATACATTCTTAAAACTTAGTGCACTTAGGCCAGTTCTTTTTTTTGTGCTAATTACACTTGCCACTTACACTTGCCACTTACTCAATAGTTAACAATTATTATATTTTACTATTTTATATATTTAACATATTATATAGTTTAATTATTATTATATTATATAATTTAGATTTTAATTATATATGTAAAATGTAATAAAATAGTTAATTATTTATTGTATTTTTTATTTTAATATTATATTATATTTATGTTATTTTTAATTTTTTTTATTTTATTTATTTTTGATGTATTTATTTCATTTTATTATCATATTATATATAGATATATAGATATATAGTGGTGACAAATTTGTTCTTCACAAGTACGCATTACATTCTTAAAACTTACTCCACTTAGGCCACTTGGTTCCACTCAATAGTTGGCACTTACTGTATTTTATTATCATATTATATACAGATAATGTTAACTTACATTATCATTTTGCACTCTTTCTTTCTCTTCAAGTTCCTGTGTTGTTTCCTCTAGAAGAGCTTGGCTTGAGCTTCTAGTAAAACACAATACAAGAAAGAATTATGGCCCCTTCTAATGAAGTTGCTAAAATAACATATTAGCCTAAAGAAACTAAAGTCCCAAAAGAGTACCTAAACACATTGGACATTATACTTCCGTATTTTTGCTAATTTCACCGTAAAAACAAGTGATATTAAAATAGTAGATGTCACATCTCAGAGCTAAATGGGATGGTCATGTATAAACACAAGGAAGCAAAATCAACATCCTTTCCCAGGGAGATCTCTATTCCTCCTTCCCAAATTCATGTTTTCAGTTCCTCCAACCAACAGAGCCCCAAATACAACACTTTCATCTCAAAATAGCAAACACTCATATCAAATAACAACAATAGACAACAATTTTAAAAAGCGATTCCAAAATTACACTAAATGTGTCTCTCAAGACACAAGACATGAATGGATCAAAGTAAGCTATCCTTGAGAATTGTAACTCTAAATGATCAACTAAAAGATTCATAAAATATTCAAAATGACAAATCAAGTAAAAGCACATAGCTAACAATAAAAATCCCAAAAGACCAAAGTTTATGACCCTTGAGATCAAAATTAACCAAAAAGCAAAATACTAGAAGTAACGCACATAAACAACCCCAAGTTTTTACGAAATGACACATAAATTACATGAATAGGATAATTAAAAAAATATACATAATTCATGAAGAATCTAAGTTGCAGACATAGTCCAAAGCTGAAATTGAGTTTCAATCCTAAACATCTTCAAAACAAAAGAAAACAAAATTGTACCTTTTAAATTCATACCTAAATCGAATTGAGGTCTAAAAAAGTGATATTTGGCTTCAGTGAATTGTTTTGGTAGTATATTCAGGCCAAATGAGTAGAATATCTTTTGAGATTAATATTTTGTATATGAATATTTGGGCCATTTTAACATTTATTCTCAAAAGTAGAATGTTAATGCGGAGTTCCTTCTATTAAAATTGGAGTATGTGACAGTTGATGTTCAATTTCATTGGAAACCTTTAAAAATTTATTAGAAATTTGTATTTATTATGTTTGTGCGTGGAGGTTCTGACATTAATAGTATATGTTTTTGCTTTAGCCACTTTCAATTTGGAATTTTGCTAACAAATACGTAATTACTAGTTAATTAATTATTGTAATTACTTGTTAACTAATTATTTACATATTTATGATGCATTTATCATATTTTTATTGAGTATATTATATATAAATTCTACACATTACAAAGACATTGTTTGTAATATTATATATTCAATTATTTTATTAATTTGTATATTTTATGTTAAATTAAAAATACGTTAAAAAATATAAAATATTAATGTAATTATGCCACTACTATTTTTTTGTGGCTAATTACACTTAACATTAATAGTATATGTTTTTGCTTTAGCCACTTTCAATTTGGAATTTTGCTAACAAATATGTAATTACTAGTTAATTAATTATTGTAATTACTTGTTAACTAATTATTTACATATTTATGATGTATTTATCATATTTTTATTGAGTATATTATATATAAATTCTACACATTACAAAGACGTTGTTTGTAATATTATAGTCAATTATTTTATTAATTTGTATGTTTTATGTTAAATTATTAATGTAATTATGCCACTACTATTTTTTTGTAATTATAAAATATAAAATATTAATGTAATTATGCCACTACTATTTTTTTGTGGCTAATTACACTTAAGGCCACTGCCACAATAGTGTTAGCAATTACTGTACATATTATATCGTAACGTGTTGGCTATTTTGTTGACCGGTTCACTGCCTAATAAGTTCTAATTATGTAATATATTTGTAGTATACCTGAAACTGTTAAAAATAACACAACCATTTCCAAGGCTCATGTTTGAAACAGCTACAACTTAACAAAAAGACAATTTTCCTATTTTGTTAACGTAATAATAGTAAATAATCAAATCTGCTTTAGACTATGCCAATGTATTCACCAGTGATCACTAAGCTTCTTTTGGCCACAAAACAAGATAAACTACATAATTTATAAATATGTGCAAGATGACAGCCAAACTGAATCTCTCCTAATATTCAGTTAGGAAAATTAAAGAAAATAGCACTGTTGTTATATGATTTCATGATTACTTTCAAGTTTTAAGTCAAGTCCATTCTCTGAAATAGACAGAATTTCAGACATGATAAACAGACTGAAAGATTCAAAATTTTCAGCTCCTTGACAATGATGCTTAAGAACAAGGATCTTCACTAATGTTCATCACAACAATTGGCGCAAATGTGTCCCCATAAACCAAGTTGAGAACTAATTCTAAGTACTTCAGGGATGATACTTGATTCTCAATTTTCCTTCCCTTTCTTTTTTTATTTTACGTTTTTTGTTTTTTTGAATGATACTATTTCTCATATTCAAAGTTCCCAACTATCACTACTGCCCAATTTTCATAATGTCCACGTTATTGCAAATCAAAACTCAGACCCAATCATTCAGCATCTCTAGACAAAACTCTCCCCAATGGACATACAATCAGCCATGCTTTCCATCTTGGCCTCAAATTTTCTTAGATTTCCTAATACGAAGTCAAATATGTAAAATAGTAATTGAGATTGATATAATATTCACCATAGTTGCTATTCAAAACTACCTAAAAATTAAATTCAACTTCCATTTTGATTTCCTGTATATATACCTACCATAGGCATTTACCAAATCCACTATCACTAGTCAGTCACTACACAGGAAAAAGGAAATACAAACAAAAATAGTGATTAATACCAACCTGCTAATTTTATGTTCTGCAAATTTCACGGTGACAGAATCTGTAAATGAAGAACACCAAGCATATTATGCAGTTAGTGTTGGTAACTACTTTTTGACAAAACAAGTGATATTCAAATAGTAGATAGATTATACTTCATACTTTTAATTAGTAAAAATCTATTCAAGAAGGCACCAAAAAGGAGGTGGTGCCATGTACACAGAGTATACTACAAAGTAAGAAAACAAAAAGTCCTGCCCAAATAACTGGCCCAAATTTTGCACTAGACATACATGAACTTCAACTACTATTTTATTAGTCTTCAACTACTCTGACTGCTCTGAAATAAATAACCTAAGTACCTAACTGCTATGTTAAATTAATAAACCTTGCCCTGCCAATAATTTTGTTTCATGTTGATTAACATAATAACTTTTAAAAACATCTGAATGTACAGCTCGTAGTTAGTAATACAACTCTTGTATATTAATTGGTTCCATTTAGGGGAAAACGGGGAGGACACAAGGTAACAAAGGAATAGCAATTGAGGCATAGAAAATTTTCCCTATTAGAACCAAAAGAAATATTCAAAGACTCTGCTACCATACCTGTGGATTCATAAGCTGAGCTCCAACTAACTCCTTTTGGCCAGATACATCTCCACCACTAGCAGATCCCTTAGTATCAACCTGACACAAGTATATCAACATGTCAGAAGTGATCCCTAGCCACTACTAAAATCACCCGGAATAAATAAATGAAACAAAAACAGAAAACAATAATAATAATAATAATAATAATAACAAAAAGCACCGAGAATGTTATTACATACCTCTAACTGCAGCATCATATGGGTTTCCCACAATATCAATGAAACATAGGATGGAAAAAATTGGTGTTAGTTTGATCCACAACCAAACATGCGTACAAAGATAGAATTCACACTAATGCTCTGTCAATTGAAAAAAATATAGACAAAAGAAAAGTAATCCTCTACGGCTGTACCCAAAACCGGAAATAATAGAAAATCAATTTCTATAGATAATGTACATTAGGAGAAAACAAACCTCTGAGAGGAGGCGGAAACCTGCAAAAATATCAAGGATGTACAGGAAGGATGCACTCAGAGAAATGTAATAGCTATCTTCTTATTTTTGATAAGTAATTTACAAACAAATGCTTCAAAAGGGCTGCCACCGGAGTACATTTGGAGTATAACAAAAAAAAATCATGGAAACACAGCCAAAGCCCAACCCAAAGGGTAAAATAAAAATGAGCCAAGCTATTTATCTAAATTCTGTGACAAATTCAACAAAAGATTTCAGAGAATCCAGGTATGATTCATGTTGCATAAATAAAGCCTCTGGCTTGAAGCTCAAAATGCTTATTCCCAAAATAAATATTAAAAAATAAACCTCAAAATGCTTAAAGTTTAGAATATATAGGTCAGAGTTTGAGAAAGAATGAGAAACCCAGTAACTCAGCACCATTTTGGAGTGGAATCTTAAAACTGAGAGTTACAGGACTAAAAAAAGGGGAAAAGAAACAGAATCCAAGGTAAAGCTACAATTTTTCCTTTTATTTCAAGCTCACAAAAGGGAAAAAATACCTAAAACAGAAAGACGAGTGCTTAAAGGAGTGTGAAACACAAAATCAAGAACTGAATGACCCAAAAAGATAAAAGCTAGACCAGCTGGCAACGATACATACACAAACAAAGACATGCACACACAAACACGAGGAGGGGGACGAGGAAAAGTGGAGTATATGGGTACATGTCGACCTAAAACCACATCTAACAATCAATAAACCTTAAAAACCCACAAATGTGGAGAGAGAGAAAGAGGGGTTTTCTTCTTCTTTACCTGAGATAGTGTGGAGAGAGGGGTTTTCTTCTCCATTACCTGATATAGCGAGAAACGTTTCTGAGTTTCAGTACTTACCCCCAAAGTTTAAGCTAACAACAAGGGGTATTTGGGGATAAAGAAACATAAGATAAAATTTGAATTTTGGAAGTCTGAATGGATAAATAGAGTACAAAAAGGAGGAAAACGGAAAAGACTAAAGAGTGCAGTTCATGCCCTTAACATATGGCTGAAAATATAAACAGAAAGTTTGAACTTTAGAAGTCTGAAGGATAAATGGAGTACAAAAAGGAGGGAAATGGAGTACAAAAAGGAGGGAAACGGAAAGAATGAACAGTCGCAGCCACAAAGTTAGACTATAAAGGATGATGCCCTTGCCCTGCACAAAGTAGACTAGTAAAGTACTTCATAGGGTAACAAGAGGTAGCCACCTAGCTTAGCTGGTAGGATAGTAAATAGCGGATCCGGTTAGTATAAAGTTATTTTTTTGGTAAGTTGTCAATTGACTAATAGAATTTTGATACATATAATATCGCATGTGTGTCAGTATTCTATTGGTCAATTGACCAACTTACTTCAAAATAAACTTCATACTAACCACTTCCGTAAATAGCTAATTGCTGAATGAATGGATGGGTTCCACCGTTTGACAATCCCTTTAAAATAAATAAAATAGAGCAGAAGAAGGTGAGTAACTATATCTGTATATCATTAAAATTAATTTGTTAAAACTCAAAAATTTAAAATTATACTCACTCCGTCCTATAATAAGTTCTAATTTAATTTTAGTGATCTAGTTAATTATTTTTAAAATAAATAATTATAAAAAATTATTAAATTATAAAACTTGTCATTATTAGTATATTATTCGTAGTTTATTATAATCATAATATTTCAGCGTATATCTTGAATTTTTAAACAATAATAACTAATTTGACCATAAAAATTAAATTAAGACGTTTATTATGCAACAGAAGAACACTCACTCCGTCCCTATTTAAATGGCGTTTTAGACTTTTTTATTTGTCCCTAATTATTTGACGTTTGTTCAAATTTAGGAGAATTAATGATAATTTTTTTAAAAATACTTGTAAGACCCCAAATTATTAATAAATGAAATTTGTTTTTCTCTATTTATTATTTTGAAATAG
Source organism: Panax notoginseng (assembly GCA_016801055.1). Classification (NCBI taxonomy): domain Eukaryota; kingdom Viridiplantae; phylum Streptophyta; class Magnoliopsida; order Apiales; family Araliaceae; genus Panax; species Panax notoginseng. The sequence goes on along the minus strand of CM029021.1, from coordinate 2,323,908 downwards.
TAAGGGTTGATTTGATTAATGTGTTTAGTTATGGGTAAAATGCGCAAATATTTTAAATAAGCAAGTGGTTATAAAATACTCATTGTTGTCGGAGAATATTCGTTTGGTCGTGGAATATTCTTGCTGTCGGGGAATATTCGTACGATTGCGCAGCCTTGTATGGGCCCCATAACGGAAAGCGATTGGATGAAGAAAACGACAAGTATAAGTTGTTATAAATAACGGCGCAGTTGTTACCGTTAATACTGTTGGAATACCCGGTGGTTAAAACACAGTAATACGCGTTGTTGAACAGTAGCACACGGTATTGCACCAATTATTGATTCTTACGTAAGAAGGCACTACTCAATAATTGTTACAGTAATTACTGTTCAGTATTTTATTTTATTGATTCCATAATTGCTACGTGGATATTTTATAATACTATTGTTTTAATAATTGTCACTACACAGTATTTTTCATTATCGAAGCAATAATTCATATTATCTGAATAATATTATTAGATAACATTATTGGTAATGTCTAGAAAGTTCTGTCTAAAGAGAGGTTTGGTCACCTAATTGCGCGCCAGTAAGGAGAAATTCTTATTGGAAAGCCCCCTCTTTCCTGGGAACGGCCTGGTTGCTAGTACTGTGATTCTGTAATATTATTTGTGAATAATTAATTATTGATTTATATGATGAGAAAAATATTGATTTTATGTGGATATAGATGGAGAAAATTTTTAAAGTGACAATTGTTAAAAATTGATATTTTATCTTTTCTGATAAAATAATATTTTATTATATTATTATAATATAATAATGATGATATTTTTACAATGAATGTGGGATATATGAGTATATGAGGAGGAAGAGTATTTTTGTTACAAAAGTTGTTTAACACATGTTTTGTGTGTCGGTGGACCCCATTTCTTGACTGAAATTTGATTATAGCTTGTAAAATCGCCGTTTATGGATTTCGGTCAATTTCTGTTTGGAATTTGGAAAAAGTTTCTTCTACAAAGTTGTAGAGAATTGAATTTCCTATAAAAAATCGCGAGATTCGAATTTTCTGATAAAAGAACTACTTATTATGAATTATTGAAGTTCCGTAGTTCCGAAATAATTGATTTTTGGAAGTCTTAAATATTTATAATTACAAAAACGTTTTTGGTGGGCTTATTTTGTTATTAAACATGTGTGGCTGATTTGTTGACCAAAGAAGAGGTTGGCGTAGGAATATATATATAATATATTAATTTTATATTAAATTTTCTGCTTTGGTGTTCTAAGCAATTTCCTATAAATAGGGTGCTTATGTTAGAATTGAAAATCACACCAGAAACTACAGATTTCTCTCTCTTTCTCTCTCTATAATATCGAGCGTATTTGTGAGTATTTTAGTACTTTGAGTGTTGCTATACGGTGCAAGTTCCTTCAGCACTATATCTGATATTCCAACCAGAAGTACTATTCTAGCTAAGGTAAGGGATGTTATTTTCTTTTCAAATGATATTATTTCTTCAATATCATTATGCCGAGATGTTGGTTGGAAATTTTTATCAAATTTGGAACTTTTTCATGTCGGGGTTACTATTCATGGGTTACTATTCATGAGTTACTATTCACGAGTTACTATTCACGAGTTACTATTCACGAAGCGTGATGATGTTTTTTTGTGAAATTCTATCTTTTGGTGTCGGGGTTACTATTCACATATACGGCACTATTCACGTATACGACACTATTCACGAATACGGCACTATTCACCGAAAAATAAAATTTCTTCTTTTCGTCCAAAATATCTATTCTGGATACTATCTTTGATTGGATCCATGTTTTGATCATTCTTGAATTTTACCCCACTCTGGTTATTTATGAAGTATTTTTGAACGAAAATTGTTTAAAGTACGAATCCTTAATATTTGTTCTTTTGTTTCACTGGATTCGTTTTTTTTAAAATATTTTTCATCATCCTCAGTCCTAAAATGATGATATAACTGAATATCTTTGGCCTGTAGTGCAAAGATGAATGATTTCTTGATGAATATCTTTGGCCGTAGTGCAAAGATGAACATGTGTTGAGATGAACATGACCGACTGATTAATATCTTTGGCCCGTAGTGCAAAGATGAACAGGTGTTTAGATGAACATGACCAACTGATGAATATCTTTGGCCTGTAGTGCAAAGATAAATATTTAATTCCAGATATATATTGATTGATGTTACAGGGATAAAATATCGACGACGAACTTTTAAATTCATATATAGAAGATAGTAGTTTGCATTCTCTACTTAACTCTTCTAATGAATTATTATTTTCGCTGCGAAGATTGATTTAAAGCTAGTTGTCTATTGTATTCAATTAGATTTTTCCCTGTTGAAGACTAACGATAATTTGTTCTATGTTATCTTAGTCATAATGTTCTTTACTGGGCTAGTTGAGCTCACCCTTTTCCTTTTTGTTTCATTTTTCTTCTCAGGAGGCGAGAATATAGCGAATACGAGTCGGGGTATGGAATGATGGTTCTAGAGAGAGTTGTTTAGTAGTCCTCACCATTTTTGTCAAATAATGTATCAATAATTGTAATGAGGACTTATTTGCATGTGGATATTGTCTAGATGGCAATATCTGTATTTAAACTCACAGTTTTTATGTTGTAATAATAAAGTTGTAGTTGTTTCTGTACCATGTATTTGGCGACTCAGAATGGGTGTTGTATACCTATTTTGGGGGCGTCACAGTTGGTATCAGAGCTTAGGGATATGATCTCTGGCGGAGATCGGGGAATAGTACTAGGAGGGGAGAGACGAGTAATTCTTCGCTAATATGTCATACCTAAGCTTATTTGTTGGTCAGTCGAAGTATATGGTTAATATGTGATATGTTAATTTGTTAAATTAACCCTTGTTTTATGGCAGTATTTGAGAATGTCGACTGAGAATGTTAACAGTGGAGTAAATGAAACCGTGGAGACGTCTGTACTCACCAACGAGGAGAACGTGCAACAGGCTGGCAATGTTCCTCCTGTGAACAACACCAATGAGCAGATGATGAACGAGGGGATGTTTAGAAGCTTTTTACAGTTCATGCAAAACCAGACGAGGGAGACTCGTGCACAGAATACGGGTGGAAATGATAGCAACGCACGGCTTGTCACGGCCAAGCAGTTCAAAGAGTTGGGACCACCAGAATTTAAGGGAAAGCCAGATTCGATCATGGCGGAAACGTGGATCAAGAAAATTACCAAGATATTCGATGTCTTGGGATGCACAGAGGAACAGAAGGTTCCATTCGCCACCTTTATGTTCTGTGGCGAGGCAGACTACTGGTGGGAGTCTGTGAAGCGTACCCATCCAGCCGCACTTAGCATGTCTTGGGAAACGTTTCAGAAACTTTTCAACGAAAAATACTTTCCTGAAAGTATTCACCATAGAGGTAGAGTTTATTAGACTAGAACAAAACAACATGACGGTGTCCCAATACGAGGCGAAGTTCGCAGAGTTATCCAGGTTTGCACCTCATTTGGTAGAGAATGAGGAGCGAATGACGAGGATGTTTCTGAGAGGTTTAAAACCCGAGATTCGGCAATATCTTATCTCTCATAAATTTGCTTTATATTCAGATGTTGTCAACAGGGCTCAATTATTAGAGCGAGATAGCGAGTACGTTCAACCAAGAGACCGCAACCAGGATCATACTGGTGACAGCAGTCATCAGTACAACGATAACCAGCGGAGAAAGAAGAATACAGACAAGAACGACAACCACTCTGGTGGTAATCGTGGCCATGAAAATAGAAGAAGCGAGTTGGGAGGAGATTTTAAAAAGAGGAGATTCAACAATGACAATACGAAGACGTCAGCACCAGCAACAACTGGTTTCAAGGGAGGAGAACGACCACCGATCATATGCTATAAGTGCGGAAAAGAAGGACATATCAGCCCAAACTGCCCACAACAGTTTAAGGTATGTTATAACTGTGGAAAGGAAGGACATATCGCTCGAGATTGCACTGTAGCGAAACCAAGTCCAGTGGAGATGGTGACTCAAAAGGTTGTCCCAGAAAAGTCAAAGTCAACGGTTCCTGGAAGAGCGTTTTTCGTGACTGGTCAGAATGCGAGGAACCCGAACGAAGTTAGCACGGGTTAGTTAATTATAAATTTTGCGAAGTTTATACCTTACTAGATACCGGTTCTACCCATTCTTTTATTTCTCCTTCTTGTGCTCAACGTTTAAACTTGACTACGGAGAAAGTTAGACTTGACCTATCTGTGGAAACTCCGTTAGGAGAAACTTTCGTTACATCCGTTGTTTATAAATCTTATTTGATCCAAGTTGGCACAATCACCCTACCTGCTGACCTTATCTCTTTAAGGATACTTGCTTTTGATGTGATTTTAGGGATTGATTGATTAACTACTCATCATGCCAAAATTGATTGCTTTTGTAAGGTTGTTAGTTAGTTTTCATATTCCTAAGGAACCTGTTATTCGAATTCAAGCAACCAAACCATTGAAGTCAAACACTTTCATATCAAGCCATAAAGTCATTCGTTTATTGAAAAACGGATGTCAAGTTTTCTTAGCCCATGTCATGGACTTGAACAAAAATACGTCAGATTTGAATGATATTTCTGTTGTTAGTAAAATCCCTGATGTATTTCCTGAAGAATTTCTTGGCTTACTCCCAAAGTGTGATATTGAATTTTGTATCGACTTTGAACCCGGTACAAAGCCCATTTCTAAAATCTCATGGCTCCTATTGAACTTCAGGAGTTAAAAATTCAACTATAGAATTTGGTACCCGAGCCTTTATCTAGTGACTTCCTTTGTGGAATACATCAAAGCCAGACTCTCCGTAGGGGGACGCCATATTCGTGCGGTAGTAAACTGATAGGTGTCATTGTGACGTGCTATCCAAGATTGAGATATGAGTCATAGTTGAGAGCAACCTAAGTCAGTAATCGTAATACGTAGCTTTCTATGCTTAGCTGGTTATTATCGAAGATTTTGTAGAAAGATTTTCTCGAATCGCTACTCCATTAATGCAGCTGAGATACAAATTCGAATGGAGCAGGGAATGTGGGAAGAGCTTCGAAGAACTCAAGATGAGACTCATTTCGGCACATGTTCTGACCATATCATCCTGGAAAAGCGAACGTGGTAGCTGACGTGTTGAGTAAAACATCGTATACGAGTACAAGTGCGATATTGTCAAAGACCCATTATGTATGACTTAAAAATGATAGAGATAGAGTTGAAGACTCTAGGTACCCACGTGATGATATACGAGTAGAATCGACTTTTATCGATACAGTTAAAAACGTTCAAGCTACACATCGGAGCTGATGAATATGAAGAAAGAGGTACAAGAAGTTGTTATTCCAAAAGCGAGAATTGGCGAGGTGAGGAAAGCTCAAACCTTCGATTTATTAGTCCATTTGAAATCCTAGATCGAATAGGAACTGTGGCCTATAGACTAGTTTTACCGACAAGTATGATGCGTGTTCATAACGTTTTTCACGTATCGATGTTACGTAAATATGTGGACGACCCGAACCATGTCATTGAGTTAGAATCGGACGAGATAGTCGAAGACTTAACGTACGAGGAAGTACCTGTCAATATTTTGGATAGGAAGGAGCATGTCCTACGCACGAATGTCATACCACAAGTTAAAGTTTTGTGGAGAAACCATGCTATTGAGGAAATGACTTGGGAGTTGGAAATGGAAATGAAAGCGAGGTATCCTCATTTTTTCGAAACACCAGGTACGTACGTCAATTTCGAGGACGAAATTTCATAAGGAGGGGAGGTTGTAAGACCCCAAATTATTAATAAATGAAATTTGTTTTCCTCTATTTATTATTTTGAAATAGTAAGGGTTGATTTGATTAATGTGGTTAGTTATGGGTAAAATGCGCAAATATTTTAAATAAGTAAGTGGTTATAAAATACTCATTGTTGTCGGAGAATATTCGTTTGGTCGTGGAATATTCTTGCTGTCGGGGAATATTCGTACGAAGGCGCAGCCTTGTGTGGGCCCCATAACGGAAAGCGATTAGATGAAGAAAACGACAAGTATACGTTGTTATAAATAACGGCGCAGTTGTTACCGTTAATACTGTTAGAATACCCGGTGGTTAAAACACAGTAATACGCGTTGTTGAACAGTAGCACACGGTATTGCACCAATTATTGATTCTTACGTAAGAAGGCACTACTCAATAATTGTTACAGTAATTACTGTTCAGTATTTTATTTTATTGATTCCATAATTGCTACGTGGATATTTTATATTACTGTTGTTTTAATAATTGTCACTACACAGTATTTTCCATTATCGAAGCAATAATTCATATTATCTGAATAATATTATTAGATAACATTATTGGCAATGTCTAGAAAGTTCTGTCTAAGGAGAGGTTTGGTCACCTAATTGCGCTCCAGTAAGGAGAAATTCTTATTGGAAAGCCTCCTCTTTCCTGGGAACGGCCTGGTTGCTAGTACTGTGATTCTGTAATATTATTTGTGAATAATTAATTATTGATTTATATGATGAGAAAAATATTGATTTTATGTGGATATAGATGGAGAAAATTTTTAAAGTGACAATTGTTAAAAATTGATATTTTATCTTTTCTGATAAAATAATATTTTATTATATTATTATAATATAATAATGATGATATTTTTACAATGAATGTGGGATATATGAGTATACGAGGAGGAAGAGTATTTTTGTTGCAAAAGTTGTTTAACACATGTTTTGTGTGTCGGTGGACCCCATTTCTTGACTAAAATTTGATTATAGCCTGTAAAATCGCCGTTTATGAATTTCGGTCAATTTCTGTTTGGAATTTGGAAAAACTTTCTTCTGCAAAGTTGTAGAGAATTGAATTTCCTATAAAAAATTGCGAGATTCGAATTTTCTGATAAAAGAACTACTTATTATGAATTATTGAAGTTCCGTAGTTCCGAAATAATTGATTTTTGGAAGTTTTAAATATTTATAATTACAAAAACGTTTTTGGTGGGCTTATTTTGTTATTAAACATGTGTGGCTGATTTGTTGACCAAAGAAGAGGTTGGCGTAGGAATATATATATATATATATATATATATATATATTAATTTTATATTAAATTTTCTGCTTTGGTGTTCTAAGCAATTTCCTATAAATAGGGTGCTTAGGTTAGAATTGAAAATCACACCAGAAACTACAGATTTCTCTCTCTTTCTCTCTCTATAATATCGAGCGTATTTGTGAGTATTTTAGTACTTTGAGTGTTGCTATACGGTGCAAGTTCCTTCAGCACTATATCTGATATTCCAACCAGAAGTACTATTCTAGCTAAGGTAAGGGATGTTATTTTCTTTTCAAATGATATTATTTCTTCAATATCATTATGCCGAGATGTTGGTTGAAAATTTTTATCAAATTTGGAACTTTTTCATGTCGGGGTTACTATTCATGGGTTACTATTCATGAGTTACTATTCACGAGTTACTATTCACGAAGCGTGATCATATTTTTTTGTGAAATTTTTATCTTTTGGTGTCGGGGTTACTATTCACGTATACGGCACTATTCACGTATACGGCACTATTCACCGAAAAATGAAATTTCTTCTTTTCATCCAAAATATCTATTCTGGATACTATCTTTGATTGGATCCATGTTTTGATCATTCTTGAATTTTACCCCACTCTGGTTATTTATGAAGTATTTTTGAACGGGAATTGTTTAAAGTACGAATCCTTAATATTTGTTCTTTTGTTTCACTGGATTCGTTTTCTTTAAAATATTTTTCATCATCCTCAGTCCTAAAATGATGATATAACTGAATATCTTTGGCCTGTAGTGCAAAGATGAATGATTTCTTGATGAATATCTTTGGCCGTAGTGCAAAGATGAACAGGTGTTGAGATGAACATGACCGACTGATTAATATCTTTGGCCCGTAGTGCAAAGATGAACAGGTGTTTAGATGAACATGAGCAACTGATGAATATCTTTGGCCTGTAGTGCAAAGATGAATATTTAATTCCAGATATATATTGATTGATGTTACAGGGATAAATTATCGACGACAAACTTTTAAATTCATATATAGAAGATAGTAGTTTGCATTCTCTACTTAACTCTTCTAATGAATTATTATTTCCGCTGCGAAGATTGATTTAAAGCTGGTTGTCTATTGTATTCTATTAGATTTTTCCCTGTTGAAGACTAACGATAATTTGTTCTATGTTATCTTAGTCATAATATTCTTTACTGGGCTAGTTGAGCTCACCCTTTTCCTTTTTGTTCTATTTTTCTTCTCAGGAGGCGAGAATGTAGCGAGTACGAGTCGGGGTATGGAATGATGGTTCTAGAGAGAGTTGTTTAGTAGTCCTCACCATTTTTGTCAAATAATGTATCAATAATTGTAATGAGGACTTATTTGCATGTGGATATTGTCTAGATGGCAATATCTGTATTTAAACTCACAGTTTTTATGTTGTAATAATAAAGTTGTAGTTATTTCTGTACCATGTATTTGGCGACTCAGAATGGGTGTTGTATACCTATTTTGGGGGCGTCACAATACTCCTCATTACTCTACCTATTTTTTTGGGTATTTTAAACTCATTAATGATTTAAGGGTATTATAGACAATTGAGTACTATATTTAATGCTTTCCAATCATTATCTTAATGGGTGTGCCCATCTCTAAAAGGTCATTTAAATAGGGAAGGAGGGAGTACTATTTTTCGAGGGCTGACTGAAATTGCGTAGGGTCACCATCCAATATGGGTGCACTACAGGGAAAACAGAGAGTTCAAGTAGCACTTAGCACAAGAAGCATGCTAGTGATGGACAACTTTCAGGAAATAACAATGCACGTGGACCTTGGAAGTCTCTTGAACCAACAATGCTACTAGTACATAAAAAAATGGTTACATAATATTCATAAACACACATACATACTGACATACATATTGTAGGTCTCCGCCTGACACGTGGGACCTGCAGTATGCATGTGTTTGTATGTGAATATTATATGACCCTTATTTATGTGATAGCAACATTATTTTTCCTTTATTACTTTTGTTTATCAGTAACATTTACGGGAACATGAAAATATTATCATCTCCAATAAAGAATAACAAGTCTTATTTAACTTTTTTTTTGTTTACAAAATAGTAATCTCATCTTTATTTATTAATGATGTAGAAAATTTACCAGCCGTGATTTTATTATTATATTATTACAATTTACAATCAAACTAGGTATTTCTTATTTTTAAGAGATATACTTGAAAAATTAATATATCTTTATTATTTCTAAAATTTACCAATGAGATTTTTTAGTAAGTATTATTATTCTTGTTGTATTAGACCAAAAATATTGTTATAAAGTAATATATGTCATTTAAATATTATTAAAATAATAATCATAAAATATTATTAAATGTATTTATTTCTAGCTTTGTTATCGGTGTTAAATTTGCTCTAACGAATCAAAAGCCAGGTGATTCCTTTTTTGCTAATAATTTAGTGACTTCATGCATACCTCCGTATTATTTACTCGCTTTTAAATTCTTTCTGTTTACTTCATGTTTAATCCAATTAATTATAAATTACTCACTTTTCTATTTGTTCATGTAAAGAAATTAATTAAGTTCAGTCATGTCGCGTCTGACTTGTCATCAGTTTTCTTTTCCACTGTACTAGTACAAGCCATCTCTGAGTCAGCGAGTTTAATTTGACGATGATATGTTTAAAATATATTTATTCAATAACTTTTGAAAAGTTCTTAATGAGATCGTAATGTACAGAGATTTAAAGTTAAAAAGATTAAATGTGTTAAGTTGATATTATAAAGCTAAAATGATGTATAGATGATAAGATATAAGTGATCGTAATGTAATATTAAACTATCTTAAAGCTACAATGCCTAATTGTAAAATGAAAATATAAAAGCATAGTAAGCTATATGTTCGTAAAGCATTTAACAGGTGATCGTAGTGTTGGAAATGAGATTTGAATTGAATGAGAAAATTGACTTCAAAGTCGGGTCGGGTCGTGATCTTGGTCGTAACGGGCGGGTTTGAGATATATCATCACAATACTACGTCGTTTTGACGACGGTTACACGCCAACGGATTCTATAAATAAACGGTGTGGGAAGCTTTTATAAAAGAATTTTTTCTGTCCCGTCCCGTTCAGAAAAAACCCGTTCTGTCAATTTGCGTCCAGCAGAAAATTTCCCGTTCCGTTCAGCAGTAACTTTCCCGTTCTGCAATTTCTGTTCCCGTTCTATTTCTGCAAGTCCGTTCTGCAGAATCCCGTTCTCTGCAAAAGTGTTGCAGTTCCGTTCCATTTTTCCTATCCCGTTCTGCATATTTCCCCGTTTCTGTGTAAGTATATACATGCATTAATTTTCATGCATCATTTTGTAAGTTTAGTACATAACATAAAAATTGGTTCAATGAATTCTTAATTTTGTAATGCTACTAATTAAGAATTGAAATCCGTTTTATCTTGGGAAACAATTATTCAATTAACCCTTAGCATCTGTGGGGGAATAAATTTGCTTTAAGGAGACTTTGTAAATTCAAAGGACTCGAATTTATTGATTAATATTTTCTGTTATATATATATATATATATATATATAAAACTATATTTTGTTTTATCATATTTATATATATTAAATAATACTATATATTACAGATAACAATCTTAAAGCAAATTTATATTTTCAGTAATTATAGTATTGTTTTATGTTAAACAAAAAATTGTTTTATATGAATAGGAAATTGTTTTAACAGAATATTAGTTAAATGTTAATATACATTGTAAGACCCCAAATTATTAATAAATGAAATTTGTTTTTCTCTATTTATTATTTTAAAATAGTAAGGGTTGATTTGATTAATGTGGTTAGTTATGGGTAAAATGCGCAAATATTATAAATAAGCAAGTGGTTATAAAATACTCATTGTTGTCGGAGAATATTCGTTTGGTCGTGGAATATTCTTGATGTCGGGGAATATTCGTACGACGGCGCAGCCTTGTGTGGGCCCCATAACGGAAAGCGATTGGATGAAGAAAACGACAAGTATAAGTTGTTATAAATAACGGCGCAGTTGTTACCGTTAATACTGTTGGAATACCCGGTGGTTAAAACACAGTAATACGCGTTGTTTAACAGTAGCACACGGTATTGCACCAATTATTGATTCTTACGTAAGAAGGCACTACTCAATAATTGTTACAGTAATTACTGTTCAGTATTTTATTTTATTGATTCCATAATTGCTACGTGGATATTTTATATTACTGTTGTTTTAATAATTGTCACTACACAGTATTTTCCATTATCGAAGCAATAATTCATATTATCTGAATAATATTATTAGATAACATTATTGGCAATGTCTAGAAAGTTCTATCTAAGGAGAGGTTTGGTCACCTAATTGCGCGCCAGTAAGGAGAAATTCTTATTGGAAAGCCCCCTCTTTCCTATAGTAGTTTGCATTCTCTACTTAACTCTTCTAATGAATTATTATTTCCGCTGCGAAGATTGATTTAAAGCTGGTTGTCTATTGTATTCTATTAGATTTTTTCCTGTTGAAGACTAACGATAATTTGTTCTATGTTATCTTAGTCATAATATTTTTTACTGGGCTAGTTGAGCTCACCCTTTTCCTTTTTGTTCCATTTTTCTTCTCAGGAGGCGAGAATGTAGCGAGTACGAGTCGGGGTATGGAATGATGGTTCTAGAGAGAGTTGTTTAGTAGTCCTCACCATTTTTGTCAAATAATGTATCAATAATTGTAATGAGGACTTATTTGCATGTGGATATTGTCTAGATGGCAATATCTGTATTTAAACTCACAGTTTTTATGTTGTAATAATAAAGTTATAGTTGTTTATGTACCATGTATTTGGTGACTCAGAATGGGTGTTGTATACCTATTTTGGGAGCGTCACACTGGAGCTACTCGCCACATATGTTCCAACAAATGGATGTTTTCTACTTACAAACCAGTAGAAAATGATGATCAACTCTTCATGGGAAACTCCTCAAATTCAAAGGTTGAAGGACGTGGAAAGATTATACTGAAAATGACATTTGGCAATGAACTGACTTTGAATGAAGTGTTTCATATGCCAGATATTCGCATGAATCTAGTTTCTGGGTCACTACTTAGCAAGAATGGCTTTAAGTTGGTGTTTGTGTCTGATAAGTTTGTACTTACTAAGAATGATATGTTTGTAGGAAAGGCTACATGAATGATTGGCTCTTTAAGATGAATGTTATGACTGTGACACCCCCAAATCCGGGTACTTCGATTCCATGGGATTTGGTGTTCACTGTACAAATATCATCTATCTATCTACCCATAATAAATGTAAACCATGCAATAGATAGAAATAAAATCTTCTCCTTTAAAGGATTACAACATTCGAATAATGAATACAATCCCAGGTTAACTAACCTTAAAACATCTGTGCGGAATTCTAAACAAATAAGTTTTAAACAACAACATAACTCAAGTCTTAAACATAAATACATCATTAATTAAAAATAACGAGTCTTCATCACTTGCCAACTTTGCCCTTGCCTTTACTAGTGGAAGGTTCATCACTTCTTTCATTCTTAACTGCAATGTTATTATTAAGCAAGAGTGAGCAAAAATGCCCACAAGTATAATAATGAAACAACAATATAATAACATGCGAATAATCAAAGACATCTGAATAAAGCTCAACTTTTGAATCAAGAATAAATAACAAGAATCAAAAGAATTCTGAGGGTCATAAGACCTTGAACTATGTCCAAGGTTAATAAGGGTTATACTTGAAACCTTTAACAGTCATAAGACTATGGACCTTCTTCTCGTACTTAGGGGGATCAGCCCTTAGTACCATACTGTGCACAATATCTTAACGCTAACGCATAAGTGAATCCCTTTGCAGGGTTGTTCATCTCAGTTTGACATTCGAGTCCGTACCAAAGGAAGTTTGATTTGGATAATTCATCAAGGGTTCTGAAATTTAGAACGTTCATCAACTATGGACTAGTTGAATCAATAAGGTTCACTAGTCTAATAAGGTTCAACAATAATTGATATTCGATTTGAATAATAATCTCAAAAGTATACAATAGGACAATTATTGTATAACTGAATCATGTTTTGAAAAGATAATAAATCTTAATATCATATTTGAACTTGAATAATAGCAGTGATAATTTATTCAAGGTAAATAACAAACTTGAACAATAATGACAAGTAGGGTTAGGAAACTTGCTCAAATTTAAGAGTTTAAGTTTAGGAAACTTGCCTCGTGCGTAGATTACACTTTAACTAAACTCGTTCTTTGAATTTAATCCTACATACCATTCACATTCACAATACCAGTTAATTATAACTTAACTAATCATTATAAACTTATTCTCTTTGTCTACTTTAATTATTGACTACACTTAGTCAATTTATCACATTTATTGTCACATAATATCACTTCATGAACAATAATCTAATTATGTATTCAATAATTCAAATCACATGTAATTATGTTATTTATATGTCAAACATCTATTTTAACATCTCATAATACCTCTAACATGATTACATGTTCATTACATTAATCCACTAACACATTGTTAGACTTAAACATTTTTAAAAATTACATTTCTGAAATTTCTGGAGAGTGGCGCTGCAGCGCCACGTTTGTACTGGCTCTTAGCGCTGCGGCTCCGTGGCGCTGTGGCCTGAGTCTTGGCGCTGCGGCGCGGGACTTCAGTTCTGGAGTTGGCGCCGCGGCGCGAGACTCCAGATTCTGTTTTCCCAGTTTGCGAAGAACGCAGAGTTCGGCGAATTACACATTTCTTGATCATTAAACTCACTAATTTAACATACCCACATGTTAATATTCACATATAATCATTACCCAACCTCTAAAGAGTGATTTTAACTATTTAAAACGCATAATCACATAATTAAATTATACAAATTGTACTGTTCTTGATGTTCTTGAAGATTTTGAACAAAAACATATAATTTAGCACTACGGATTCGTTATAACACTGAATCCGTTCGTTTAAGGCTTGATCTCTTCATATTAACATGCTCAATAATATAAGGGTGTAAAATTTATGAAAATATTTGTGTTTAACATACTAAAATCACGTATAAGGCCATAAGGCCATAAACCATACTCTATAATTTTGTAAAACATTTATACGACATGTTTTCATGAAACTGATGGCATGGTTTACATAATATATATAATTAAACACGATTTGATACATATTAACCCATATATAAACTTATAATCATCTCATATTCCCAAATACAGAGATTTACAGAAAAATGTGAAAGTCATTTTATGAAAACTAAAAGACGTAATTTAGAATTTGGGAAGGAGAAGATTACCCTGTAAAATATAATTAGTAGGATTAGACTTCCTCACCCTCAAATCTCCTTCACAAACTCACAATTTTAATTGTCTCTGAAAAACTTTCTCTGAACTCTCTCTGTTTCTAGTTTTCTAGACTTAGGAAAATGAAGGAAATAGAAGACGTAGGATATAATAATCAGATAACTGAGCGCAGAGTGGTCAGTTGGCCCAATCATGGGTTAACTGCACCAACTTCCCTTAAGGCCGTGTTTGGCTAGTTAGAATAGGTTTCAAAAATTATTTAATTTGATAAACTTCTTATACTATAGTTTAATAAATGTCACACTCCTTATAAAATAACTCCAATATTTTATTTAATTTATTATAAATAAAATATAATATTTTCTCATAAATTCACATAGTCACATAATTAATTTTCTCATTAATAAATAATGTCAATTTATTAAATCTCTAATTAATAATTACATTAATTAAATAACATAATGCTTAATTAAATATTTCATTTAATTCAATAAGCTCACATAATCACATACTTGAATAATAAAAATTCTCTACATTAATTTAATAAATGCAACAAATATAATTAAATTAATCTACCACAGTTGCATCAATTAATTATTAAATCTAGTAATTAAATCATCGAAAAATATTTATTTAATTCAATAAATATTAAAATTAATTTACAAAATTCTCGTTCGTCACATCTTTCTCCCTTAAAAGGATTCTGTCCCCAGAATCACAACTCAATAAATTCGACCCGTTACATTCTCCCCCCTTACAAAGATTCTGTCCCCAGAATCGCATACACATAATTAAGTAAATAAATGAGGGTAATTCTTCATCATATTCTCTTCGAGTTCCCACGTTACTTCTTCAGCGTTGTGGTTCCTCCAAATTATCTTAACAGAAGGTATAACTTTATATCTGAGAACTTGTTCTTTTTGGTCGACAATTTGGACAGGAATTTCTTCGTAAGATAAGTCTTTCTCAAAATATAGGGGTTCATATTCAATTACATGCTTGTAATCGGCTTTGTAGGGTCGTAACACAGACACATGGAAGACATTGTGGACATTCTCGAGTGCTGGAGGTAAGGCTACCTCATACGCGACTTCTCCGATTCTACGTAATACTTCAAATGGTCCAATAAATCTTGGGCTCAATTTCTCTTTCTTTCCGAACCTGATCTTCCCCTTCCAGGGAGATACCTTCAAGAAAACATAACTACCTGATTCAAACTCGATATTTTTACGATGTGGATCAGCGTATTTCTTCTGTCGATCTTGAGCCGTTACCAGTCGTGCTCGGATTACTTTGACTATTTCTGTCGTCTGCTGTACCAATTCTGGCCCTAGCAATTGTCTTTCACCAACTTCATCCCAGTAAAGCGGAGTTCTGCACTTTCTGCCGTATAACGCTTCGTAAGGCGGCATGCCAATACTAGCATGGTAACTATTGTCGTAGCCAAACTCTACTAACGGTAGATGATCATCCTAATTTCCTTTGAAGTCCATCACACAGGCTCGTAACATATCTTCTAATGTTTGAATCGTTCTCTCGCTCTGTCTGTCTGTTTGAGGGTGGTAAGCTGTACTCATTCGCAATTGCGTACCCATACATTCCTGAAGACGTTTCCAGAAATTTGATGTGAAGCGCGAATCCCTATCGGAAACAATTGACACCGGCACTCCGTGCCTCGAAACAATCTCCTTAACGTATAACCTCGCCAACTGATCTAAATTGAATTTTATTCTAATTGGAAGGAAGTGTGCAGACTTCGTCAATCGATCAACGATAACCCATACTGCGTCATAGCCTTTCTGAGTCGTCGAAAGGCCAACCACGAAGTCCATTGTAATATGTTCCCATTTCCATTCTGGGATCTCTAACGATTGAAGTAAACCACTTGGTCTCTGATGTTCTGCTTTTACTTTCTGACAGGTTAGACACTTGGCAACACATTTTGCAACATCACGTTTCAAATTCGGCCACCAAAAATGTTGTCGAAGATCTTGATACATCTTTGTACTACCAGGGTGAATCGAATATCTTGAACTATGAGCCTCGCTCAGAATTTCTTCCTTAATTTCTTACACTGGTGGAACCCAGATTCTACTCTCAAATCTCAGTATTCCTTCCTTATCCATCTTAAATCTTGGTTCGGTTCCTTCAGATATCTTCTTTGTCACCTTTTTGCATTCATCATCCTGAAGCTGAGCCTCTTTCACTTTATCTAGTAGAGTTGTACCAGATTGCATCTGAAATAGCTTCTCATCAATCTCCATAGGATACTTCACTTCTAACTACAGTTTCTTCATTTCTGAAATTAGCTCCTCCTGAGAGGTCAACATCATCAATTTCTCACGACCCTTTCTACTTAAGGCGTCGGCAACCACATTCGCTTTCCTCGGATGGTATAAAATCTCACAGTCGTAATCCTTAATTAATTCCAACCATCTTCTTTGACGCATATTCAAATCCTTCTGTGTAAAAATATATTTCAAACTCTTGTGGTCCGTATATATTTCACACTTCTCCCCGTATAGATAGTGCCTTCAAATTTTCAAAGCAAAAACAACTGCAGCTAACTCCAAATCATGGGTCGGGTATCCCTTCTCGTAATCCTTCAACTGTCGTGATGCATACGCAATGACCTTGTCGTTTTGCATCAGCACATAGCCAAGTCCTTTATGCGACGCATCACTATAAAAAACAAAATTTCCTGTATCATCCAGAAGAGATAACACAGGCGCTGTACTCAACCTCTTCTTTAATTCTTGAAAGCTCTCCTCACACTTCTCCGTCCAAACAAATTTCACAGCTTTCCGAGTTAAATTCGTTAACGGAGTTGCGATCTTGGAGAAATCTTGTATGAATCTTCTATAATATCCTGCTAATCCAAGAAAACTTTTTACTTTTGACGGCGTTCTCGGCTGATCCCAGTTAATCACGACTTCTACTTTAGATGGATCTACCGAGATTCTGTTTTTATCAATCACGTGACCAAGAAATTGTACTCGCTCTATCCAGAATTCACATTTTGAAAATTTATCGTACAACTTCTCCCTTCTCAATACTTCCAATGTTAACCTCAAATGCTCTTCGTGTTCTTCTTTGGTTTTGGAATATACCAAAATATCGTCTATAAACACCACTACGAATTTGTCCAAAAACAGCTTGAACACACCATTCATTAGTCCCATAAATGCTGCAGGAGCATTCGTTAGACCAAACGACATTACTAAGAATTCGTAGTGATCATATCGCGTTCTGAACGCTGTCTTCGGTACATCCTCTGGTCTCACCTTCAGTTGGTGATAACCACTCCTCAAGTCAATCTTGGAAAAGTATTTTACTCCCTTCAATTGATCAAACAGATCATCGATCCTTGGTAATGGATATCTGTTCTTAATCATGACCTTATTTAATTCTCTGTAATCAATGCAGAGTCGCATCGATCCATCCTTCTTTTTCACAAATAACACCGGCGCTCCCCACGGCGATACGCTCGGTTGAATATACTTTTTGTCCAGCAATTCTTGTAATTGTACCATTAATTCCTTCATCTCTACTGGCGCCATTCGGTATGGTGCCTTCGATATTAGAGCGGTTCTGGGCGACAAATCGATCAAAAAATCTACCTCTCTATCCGGTGGAAGTCCTGTTAAATCGTCTGGAAATACGTCGACGAAGTCCCTCACAATCGGTATCTCATCTACCTTTGGATTCTCTTTTCGACGGTCGACTATGTAAGCTAAGTATCCTACACAGCCTTGTCTTAATAACTTCCTGGCCTGCATCATCGTCAGACAACTCGCTTGTCTAGGCGACTTGCTACCATAAAACACAACCTTTGACGGAGTCATAAGGTTAATACACTTCTTTTGGCAATCAATTACAGCCCCGTAATTGAATAATCAATCCATTCCCAAAATAACGTCAAATTCCCCAAGTCGAATAGGGATAAGATCTACATTCATGATATTACCCTTAATATCCATTCTACAGTTCTTAAACACGTGCTTAACAGGAATTATCTCTCTATTCACAATTTATATATTCATGGGATACTCTAACTCATCCATAAGCAAATCTAAACTATTAGCAAAGTCTTCGGATATAAAGGAACAAGTAGCACCCGAATCAAACAAAACATAAGCATTAATTTTATTGATCGGAATGATACCTGACACCACATCACGGGATTGAATTGCATCCTGCACCGTCATATTGAAAGTTCTAGCTGTTGGTCAGTTATTTGTAGGTGGTCCGGTGATGGTTAAGGTATTTCCACTGTTATTTCCCCGGTTTCCTCCTTGTCTTAATCCTCCCGATCCCTTCTTGGGACAGTCTCTTGCCAGATGGTCCTTCGAATCACAAGTAAAACAAGCACCCTTCTTTGGGTTTGGACAGTTTGGTGCTATGTGGCCTTCCTGACCACATTTGTAGCACACTCTCTTTCCTATCATACAAACTCCCAGATGTGCTTTCCCGCAGGTCGGGCATGCTTCGATTCTTTTCTTCTGAGACTCTTGTTGATTCCCCGATGATGAGTTATCGTTCCACCTCTTCTTCTGGTTAAAATTTCCACCTCCTGTGCCACTTCCACTGGCCTTGTTATTAACTTCACCTTCACTCTTCTTCTTCTTCTTCTGATCTTGGTTGTACTTAGTCACTGCATCACTTCCTCCTTTAGCGAGGATGGCCTTTTCCAATACTCCAGCAAATGTATTTAGCTGAAACATTGATACCTTGTTGTACACCCAAGGCTTTAGTCCTTGTTCGAATCTTCTGGCCTTTCTCTCGTTAGTGTGTACTTGGTACGGGGCAAACCTTGCCAACTCATCGAATTTAGCCGCGTAGTCAGGTACACTCATGTTTCCCTGCTTCAGTTCCAGAAATTGAACCTCCATCTGATTCTGTGAACTAGTTGGGAAGTACATTTCGAAAAACATCTCTTTAAATCTCTCCCACGTAATTACACCTTCACCTCCTCGCATTTTATTTGCTTGTCACCAGTAGCTAACCTCGGACTTCAGCATGAACGTTGCAAAAGCGGTCTTCTGATCTTCTCGAACCCTAGCAACGTCGAAAACCTTCTCCATTTCTATAACCCATGTTTGAGCCTCGATCGGGTTTCTGGAACCTTTGAACTCTGGCGGTCCCACCGCCTTAAAATCTTTA
This sequence comes from Panax notoginseng, assembly GCA_016801055.1. Lineage (NCBI taxonomy): Eukaryota > Viridiplantae > Streptophyta > Magnoliopsida > Apiales > Araliaceae > Panax > Panax notoginseng. The sequence continues at coordinate 2,304,318 of CM029021.1, read as the reverse complement.
AACGTTGTGCTAGGTGGAGCTTGCGGTTGGTTATTCATGGCTCCAGTCAGTAAGTTAACTAGCTGTTGCACTGGATTAACGTTGGCATTATTGTTATTGTTGGTTGACTTTTCCTGAGCCGGTTGACGTTGTTGTCTTCTCCTTGGCGGTATTTTTCTGTTAAATAAACGCTTATTAGAACTTTATTTATTTCTCTAAATAGTTAATGCATTACTCAACAATTTAACATATTACTTAACACATCATCTCAAATAACTTGATATATATATATATATATTCATTCAAATCAAAGTTTTACATTAAACGATAGCATAACTGTTATTTACATCAACTATCCTGGAATAAAGAATCCACAGGATTTAAAACATTCAAATATTCTTTCGTTCAAAAACACGTCAGAATTTACATCTAAAAACTAATTAAGTCTTTCACATAATAAACAGATTCTATTCCTGTCTACCAAGGTGCTGAATAGCCTTGACACGCTCCTCATTCATGATACGAGACATCGTCCTGCGATCCAGCATATACGACGGAAGTCCCTCGAATTGAATGGGGTACCTCAAAACTCGATCTTGGGCTTTATCCATTGCATGACAAAGTGTAGAGTATATATCTTCAAGCTTTCCCTTCTTTGCACGACTATCATCTTCTGCACGAACAGCTCGACGTGATTCTTTTACCCATCCCTCCTCTGCTAAGTTCAGCCTTTCAGAGGTTTCCTTCAGTACCTTCTTCAGCTTCTCTATCTCCTCAGTCTTATCTTCGGTTTGGCCCTTCTCATGGACCAAATCCCATTCTACATTTGACAGTCGTGAGTGAAGAGTCGAAATCTCCTCCTCATTCTGCTCGAGAGTAGTCTGCTGAATAGTCGCTCGCTCAGTCAAATCCTGAACCTCGTCTTGTAACTCTACATTACAGTCGTATAACGTGTCATACATCTCAGCATCAACGGTGTACTGTGGTAACTCCTCTTCTTCTTCTTCCTCATCAAACTCCTCCTCAGGATCAGTCTCAGGTTCATGCTCCTGACCAACAACGGTGATCAATGGAGATGATACCCTCTGCACCAGCTGCTCCCTAACGACATGAATGTCTCGGGGTTCCTCCTCAGTAGGTACTATAGGTACTCGGGTTCCTTCCTCCCCAGCTTGACTAGCTTCTCCAACATTCGACATCCTGACAACAAAATTTAAGTTTTAGTTACTAAGTCGTACTATCTAACGCATACTTATCACATAAACACATAATGTACTTTATTATCTTCAATGAATTACAAAATTCATTTCTTAGAAATCGATAAAAGTTTTCCATTACTATCTTCTTCTATAAGGCTATTACCTAAGGTTGTTCCCCCGCCTAAGGTTCATAACCTACAGCTCTGATACCAACTTGTGACACCCCCAAATCCGGCTACTTCGATTCCACGGGATTTGGTGTTCATTGTACAAATATCATCTATCTATCTACCCATAATAAATGTAAACCATGCAATTGATAGAAATAAAATCTTCTCCTTTAAAGGATTACAACATTCGAATAATGAATACAATCCCAGGTTAACTAACCTTAAAACATCTGTGCGGAATTCTAAACAAATAAGTCTTAAACAACAACATAACTCAAGTCTTAAACATAAATACATCATTATTTAAAAATAACGAGTCTTCATCACTTGCTAACTTTGCCTTTGCCTTTACTAGTGGAAGGTTCATCACTTCTTTCATTCTTAACTGCAATGTTATTATTAAGCAAGAGTGAGCACAAATGCCCACAAGTATAATAATGAAACAACAGTATAATAACATGCGAATAATCAAAGACATCTGAATAAAGCTCAACTTTTGAATGAAGAATAAATAACAAGAATCAAAAGAATTCTGAAGGTCATAAGACCTTGAACTATGTCCTAGGTTAACAAGGGTTATACTTGAAACCTTTAACAGTCATAAGACTATGGACCTTCTTCTCGTACTTAGGGGGATCAGCCCTTAGTACCATACTGTGCACAATATCTTAACGCTAACGCATAAGTGAATCCCTTTGCAGGGTTGTTCATCTCAGTTTGACATTCGAGTCCGCACCAAAGGAAGTTTGGTTTGGATAATTCATCAAGGGTTCTGAAATTTAGAACGTTCATCAACTATGGACTAGTTGAATCAATAAGGTTCACTAGTCTAATAAGGTTCAACAATAATTGATATTCGATTTGAATAATAATCTCAAAAGTATACAATAGGACAATTATTGTATAACTGAATCATGTTTTGAAAAGATAATAAATCTTAATATCATATTTGAACTTGAATAATAACAATGATAGTTTATTTAAGGTAAATAACAAACTTGAACAATAATGACAAGTAGGGTTAGGAAACTTGCTCAAATTTAAGAGTTTAAGTTTAGGAAACTTACCTCGTGCGTAGATTACACTTTAACTAAACTCGTTCTTTGAATTTAATCCTACATACCATTCACATTCACAATACCAGTTAATTATAACTTAACTAATCATTATAAACTCATTCTCTTTGTCTATTTTAATTATTGACTACACTTAGTCAATTTATCACATTTATTGTCACATAATATCACTTCATGAATAATAATCTAATTATGTATTCAATAATTTAAATCACATGTAATTATGTTATTTACATGTCAAATGTGAGACCCCAGATTTTATAAATAAAGATTTAAATTTCTCGAAATATTTTTTTGAATATTAAGGTGTGGATTTTTGTTATATAATATTCGATTGGTCGGGGAATATTCTTTTTGTCGGGGAATATTCGTACGACGACACAATCATTGGTGGACCCACAATAGAAGAACTGTCGTAGTTAGAAAAAGTCAAAAATATTTTATGAAAATAACAGCGGAGGTTTTACCGTTGATACTGTTGAACTACCCGGTAATAAAAGAACAGTAATACGCGTGGTTGCATAGTAGCACACGGTATTGATTATTGATGCTTATGTGATAAGTCACTCAGTTATACTCAATTATTGCTACAGTAGTTACTGCATCATATCTCTCATATTATTGATTCGATTATTGTCACAGTATCATCTGCATAATATGTTATTTTATTAATTCAATATTTGAGACGAAAAAATTATTCATATTATTAAATTACAATATTTACAATGTCTAGAAGTTCTGTCAAGGAGAGGCTTGGTCACCTAATTGCGCGCCAATAGGGAGAAATCCTTATTGGAAAGCCCCCTCTTTTCTAGAAACAATCTGGTTGATAAATATTGTGAGTTATAATATTAATGATGAATGTTGTTCAGATTTGAATTTGGAGACGCAGACGTGATATTTGAGTCCGGAACGACGAAATTAGTAAAAATAGTCTATAAATACAAAATTTTCAGAAATTCACTATTTGGTCAAAAAGTCAACAGTTGAGTTTTTCGGAAAAAGTCAAACTTCGAAATTTCAATATTTATATTTTTGATAAAAATGGTTTCATTGTGTTGGAATTATTTGTGTTAGTGAAAATTGACATTTATTTCGATGATAATTGATGTCTAGGGGTTATATTGATAAATCGGGTAATTTATCGGATAAATGAGCAATTAATTGTTTCTAATTCACATGCTTATATAACTATTTATTCACATAATTAAACTATTGAATCACATTATTTACTGTGAGACCCCAGATTTTATGAATAAATATTTAATTTTTCTCGAAATAATTTTTTTTATATTATGGTGTGGATTTGATATAATAGTTATGAGTAGTATTTATAAATTTTGCAAAGTATGCAAGTTGTCATATTATATTCGATTGGTCGGAGAATATTCTTTTTGTCGGGGAATATCCGTACAACGACACAATCATTGGTGGACCCCACAACGGAATTATTGTCGGATTGAGAAAACGACAAAAATATTTTATTAAAAATAACGGCGGAAGTTTTACCATTGTTACTGTTGAACTACTCGGTAGTAAAAGTACAGTAATACGTGTGGTTGCATAGTAGCACACGGTATTGATTATTAATGCTTATGTGAGAAGTCACTCAGTTTGATTCAATTATTGTCAGTTAATAATATGAATTATTTAGCGATAATGACGTTTTGTTTTATTCGTATTATTAACGTAATAAAACAGAAACATCTTTTTATATAAAACAGAATACTTTATTAAAGTTATTCTATAAATAGAATATATTATATTTTATTTAAAAGATTTTTCTTTAAATATGGACCGTCAGATTAAAGTAATCAATCTGGACCGTTCATGGATTAGTTACTACGCATTCTATTTTTCTATAAATAGCAGCTCATTCCTTCATTATTTCTTACGAATTCACTGAACTCTAGAGAGAGAAACTATAGAGAGAGAGAAGAAGAGTATTCTGCTACTTAACTACTTCTTTATTCCAGCTCTTCTTTAAAACGGTAAGGGTGTTATTCTTTCTTATTCATGAAGATAACTGTTGTTATTCCATTTCTTATTATTCTGTTGGAATAACCTGTATACGCGGTCTACCCTATACTTGGTGACATTCTTCTATTATTCTGTTGGAACATCCTGTCTGTGTGTTTTACACCGGACCTGGTTCCATTTTTATTATTATTCTGTTGGAACATCCTGTCTGTGTGTTTTACACCGGACCTGGTTCCGTCTTGTTATTTTTCTGTTGGAACATCCTGTCTGTGTATTTTACACCGGACCTGGTTCCATTATTTATTATTCTGTCGGAATATCCTGTCTGTGCGTTTACGCCGGACCTGGTTCCATTATTTATTATTCTGTCGGAATATCCTGTCGGTGCGTTTACGCCGGACCTGGTTCCATTATTTATTATTCTGTTGGAATAACCTGTTTGTGCGGTCTAACGCATGCATGGTGATTTTTTTTGTTATTCCATTCTTTATTGTACTCAGTTGGTTAAGTTTTGACTTCTATACTCCATGAAATTTGTGGAATATCCTTGATAATTGCGTTTCATCCAGTATCTTTTCATGAAAATATTCTTCTAAGCATTCTTGAATTTTACTCCACAAAGCAGTATCATGTTGACAATTTGGACGTTATTAATTCTTAGATAAATTAATTCTTGAACTTGTTTTATTGAATTTTTATATCATTGTTGTGACGCCCCCAAAATAGGTCCAATCCATCCAACCCATTCTGAGTCGCCAAATACATGGTACAGAAAATAACTACAACTTTATTATTACAATTGTCGTGCAAAATACGACAACACATATACTGTGAGTTTAAATACAAATATTGTCATCTAGACAGTATTCATACTCAATTAAGTCCTCATTACAATTATTCAAACACTATTTTACAAAAATAGTGAGGACTGTTATAACATCTTTCTAGAACCATCACTCCATACCCCGACTAGATCCTGCTATGTTCTCACCTCCTGAGAAGAAAAATAGAACAAAAAGGAAAAGGGTGAGCTCAACTAGCCCAGTAAAGAATATTATGACTAAGATAATATACAACAAATTATCATTAGTATTCAACAGGGAAAAATCTGATAGAATATAATCGACAACAAGTTTTAGATCAACAACTGCAGCGGAAACAGCAAACCATTAGAAGAGTCAAGTAGAGAAAGAATTCTACTATCTTCTAAGATTTAAAAGTCCATCATCAATATTTTATCCCTGTAACATCAATTAATAATCATCTTTATCCAAATATTCATCTTTGCACTACAGGCCAAAGATATTCATTTGTATCACCTGTCAGTCATGTTCATCTCAACATATGTTCATCTTTGCACTACAGGCCAAAGATATTCATCAAGTAATCATACATCTTTGCACTACAGGCCAAAGATATTCAGTAATATCATCATTTAGGACTGAGGATGATGAACAATATCTTAAAGAGAATGAATCCAGTGAGACAGAAGGACAAATAGTAGGGATTCGTATAACAGTTTATCCAAGATCAATAATACTTCATAATAATCAATTGTGAAGCAGAATTCAAAAATAAAGATCAAAACATGGATACAATCAAAGATAGTAACCATAATAGACATCTTGGACAAAAAGAAAAAATTTTTATTTTTCGGTGAATAGTGCCGTATTCTTGAATAGTACCGTATACGTGAATAGTGCCGTATACGTGAATAGTAACCCCGACACAAAAAGTTCCAAATTTGATAAAAACTCATATCAATATTTCAGCATAATGATATTGAAGAAAATAATATCATTAAGAAGAAAATAATATCACTTACCTCAAGATATCAGTACTTCTGGTCGGAATACCGGTATAAAGCTGAAAGAAACTTGCTCTGATGAATAGAAACTCTCAAAGTATCTAAATACTCACAAAATACACTCAATAATCTAGAGAGAGAAAGAGAGAAAACTTGTTTCAGGTGTGATTTTTAATTCTAACTTAGCCCTCTATTTATAGGAAAATTTTAGTAGGCTTGACCTGCAACCTGATGGCTTTACCTGCTACTATTCCCACCCACCACATTTGAAATATAATTCAGCACATTTCTTCACCAACCACAAGTGGGGCCCACCAATTCTAGAATTTTCCATCAAAATGATAAACTCCGAAAATTTAATAATTTCTGAACCAGCCATCTTGTAAAATTCATAATAAATCATACGTTCATTTTTAACGGTTCAAAATTTGTGGGCATATACTCAACTTATATATGTATAACATATCCAAAAATTACCACGATCCAACGGTCGGATTAAAAATTATAACCCCCGCAAAATATCTCAAAAACCCTGATTTTTAATACCTCCATTCTGACAAAAATATGGATAAAAACCTCAACATTAACTCCTTCATTTTTAACCACAAAAATATATCCCTCATTTATATCCACATAAAATAAATATTTCCTTATCATATGAATCAATAATTAATTATTCACAAATAATATTACAAAATCACATTTATGACAACCAGGCCGTTCCCAGGAAAGAGGGGGCTTTCCAATAAGGATTTCTCCTTACTGGCGCACAATTAGATGACCAAACCTCTCCTTAGACAGAACTTTCTAGACATTGTCAATAATATTATCTAATAATATTATTCAAATAATATGAATTATTGATCTGATAATGGAAAATACTGTGCAACAACAATTATTGAAACAACAATAATATAAAATATCAACGCAGCAATTATTGAATCAATAAAATAAAATATTGAATAATAACTACTGTAACAATTATTGAGTAGTGCCTTCTTACGTAAGAATCAATAATTGGTGCAATACCGTGTGCTACTGTATTTTAACCACCGGGTATTCCAACAGTATTAACGGTAACAACTACGCCGTTATTTATAAACAACTTATACTTGTCGTTTTCTTCATCCAATCGCTTTCCGTTATGGGGCCCACACAAGGCTGCGCCGTCGTACGAATATTCCCCGACAGCAAGAATATTCCACGACCAAACGAATATTCCCCGACAAAATGAATATTTTATAATCACTTGCTTATTTTATAAAATTTGCACATTTCACCCATAACCAAAGTATTATATCAAATTAACCCCTTATTATTCACAATAATATTTAGAGAAAATTTGATTTTATTCATTAATAAGTTTGGGTCTTACAATTGTCATCATCCTCATGTTTATAAAATGTTGAAAGTCATCTGTGGCATGTAGTGCATAGATGGACTTGGTATGATTATGACCAGAGATTATTCGGTATAATCATGACCGTAATGTTACAAATGATGTGGTAAAAGTCATCATTGGTCCGTAGTGCATTGATGGACAGTTGTTGGCATGATCATGACCATTAATGAATACACGAATATTCGTGGCCGTAGTGCAGGGGTGATTTGATGATGTGGATTATTTTATTAAGCTGAGTCTCAGCGATCACAGTGTTGAAAAACCTTTTAAATCATAAAAGATAGTAGAGTTTATTTTCTACTTGACTCTTTTAATGGATTGCTTGTTCCACTGCAGTTAAACTTGATGTCTATTATATTTTATCAGTTTAACATTGTTGAAGGCTAATGATAATTTATTCTGCATTATCTTAGTCATAATATTTCTTACTGGGCTAGTTGAGCTCACCCTTTCTTTCACTGTTCTCTTCAGGAAATGAGAACGTAGCTGGGGCAAGTCGGGGAACGGAGTGATGGTTCGAATGATGGTATTAGTTAGTAGTCCTCACTATTCTATGTAATGGTGTGTTAATAAATGTAATGAGGACTCCTTTTGAGTATGAATACTCTCTAGAAGATAATATTTGTATTCAAACTCACAGTTTATGTTTTGTCGTATTGTACACGACAATTGTATTAGTAAGTTGTATTTGTATTCTATACAATGTATCTGACGACCCAAGATGGGTGATGTATACCTAATTTTTGGGGCGTCATAGTTGGTATCAGAGCTTAGGGATATGATCCCTGGCTAAGATGTGAGAATAGAACTAGGAGGGGAGAGACGGGGAATTTCTTCGCTAGTATGACCTACCTAAGTTTATTTGGTATTTAATTGGTCGGTCAAAGTATATGGATAATATGTTATATGTTAATTAACCCTTGTTTTGTTGCAGTATTTTCAAATGGCATCCGAAAATGTTGAGATAATCAATGAAGCACATGAGACCATTGAATCACCAACGATCAATGCTCAGGGTAATGTGAAACCAGAGGACAATAATCCTCATGAAAACAATAACAACGATGAAATGGTGAATGATGGGATGGTCAGAGGCTTTATGCAATTCATGCAACAAAAAAATAACTCTCGGACGGTCACGCTAAGCAGTTCAATGAGCAATTCATGCAACAACGGGCGAGAGCGGCTCGTATCCAAAATGAAGGAGGAAACAATGACAACCCATGGTTGGTCACCGCTAAGCAATTCAAGGAGCTAGGACCACCGGAGTTTTTGGGAAAGCCAGAACCACTTAAGGCGGAGACGTGGTTAAAGCAGATCACCAAGATATTTGATGTCTTGGGATGCTCCGAGGAGCAAAAGGTTCCCTTTGCCACCTTTATGTTGCGTAAAGAGGCAGATTACTGGTAGGAATCTGTAAAATGTACCCAGTTACAAGGAGCACAATTCTTTTCAAAAATCGATCTTCGTTCTGGATATCATCAGCTGAGGGTTAAAACTGAGGATATTCCAAAGACTGCCTTCAGAACTCGGTACGGGCATTATGAATTCCTAGTCATGTCTTTTGGATTGACTAATGCTCCTGCGGCTTTCATGGATATGATGAACCGAGTATTCAAGGATTATATGGATCAGTTCGTTGTTGTCTTTATTGATGACATCCTCATATATTCCAAAAGCCGTGAATATCATGAGCATCATTTGAAGCTGGTACTCCAAAGGCTGCGTGAAAACAAGTTATATGCTAAGTTGAAGAAATGCGAGTTCTGGCTTGAGGAAGTAGCTTTCCTAGGGCACGTGGTGTCAAAACATGGAGTATCTGTTGACCCGGCGAAGATTGAAGCAATACAAAGTTGGGAGCAACCAAAGACGGTGACCGAAGTACGTAGCTTTCTGGGCTTAGCTGGTTATTATCGGAGATTCGTGGAAGGATTTTCTCGAATCGCTACCCCGTTAACTCAGCTGACTCGGAAGGATATTAAATTCGTATGGAGCGAAGAATGCGAGAAGAGTTTCCAAGAGCTTAAGAGGAGACTCATTTTGGCACCTGTTTTGACAATACCATCTGGTTCGGATGGATTTGTTATCTACAGCGATGCTTCAAGCAAAGGGTTAGAATGTGTTCTCATGCAACGTGGGAAAGTCATAGCCTATGCCTCGCGACAACTTAAAGAATATGAGAGGAATTATCCTACTCATGATCTAGAGTTGGCAGCAGTCGTTTTTGCATTGAAGATATGGAGACACTATCTATATGGGGAGAAAGTGGAGATATATTCAGACCATAAAAGCCTCAAATATTTCTTCACTCAAAAAGAACTCAACATGCGGCAACGACGTTGGCTCGAACTATTGAAAGACTACGACCACACTATTCAATACCATCCTGAAAAAGCAAACGTGGTAGCTGACGCGTTGAGTAGAAGGTCATATGCAGGAACGAGTGCGATGATGACAAGTATACGCATAGAACCAACTTTAATCGATAAAGTTAAAGTTGCTCAAGCCACAGACCCGGAGCTGATGCGTATGAAGAAGAAAGTGCAAGAAGGTGCTATTCCAGAGCAAGAATCGATGAAGAAGGAATACTTCGAGTCTACTCCAGACTTTGTGTTCCTAACGATTCTGATTTAAAGTACAAGATCATGATGGAGGCACACAATACACCATTTGCAATCCATCCTGGAAGTACCAAAATGTATCGTGATCTTCGACATACATTTTGGTGGAACAATATGAAGAGAGAGATTGCAAAGTTTATCTCGATGTGTTTAACTTGTCAACGTGTAAAGGCGGAGCATCAAGTGCCAAAGGGTCCGTTGCAACCACTTGAGATTCCGAAATGGAAGTGGAAACACATTACCATGGATTTTGTTACGGGTCTTCCCACAGTTTCTCAAGGCATAAATGCTATTTGGGTTATTGTTGATAGATTAACCAAATCTGCTCATTTCTTGCCGATACAGGAAACTTATTCCCTTGAACGTCTTGCTAGTATGTACGTGAATGAGATTGTAAGGTTGCATGGCATGCCAGTATCCATAGTTTCGGATCGTGACCCAAGATTCACTTCAAGATTTTGGGTTAGCTTGCAAAAAGCTATGGGCACGGATTTACGGTTCAGTTCGGCATACCATCCTCAAACGGACGGGCAATCAGAGAGGACTATTCAAACTCTTGAAGATCTATTAAGACTTTGTGTCCTAGATTTCAAAGGAAGTTGGGATAAGTACCTACCATTGGTAGAATTCTCCTACAACAACAGTTATCAGGCAAGTATAGGTGTGGCTCCATTTGAAGCATTGTATGGACGAAAGTGTCGCTCTCCAGTATGTTGGGATGAGGTGGGAGAAGCAACGTTGTTGGGACCAGAGTTGGTACGAATGACTACAGAGAAGATCCAAACGATTCGCCAACGTATACAAACGGCACAGGATCGACAAAAGAGTTATGCGGATCTTCATCGAAAGGACGTAGAATTTGACATTGGGGATCATGTATTGTTGCGTGTGGCTCCATGGAAAGGAGTTACAAGATTTGGAAAGAGAGGAAAGCTCAATCCACGATTTATTGGTCCATTTCAGATTCTTGACCGAGTAGGAAATGTGGCCTATAGACTCGCGTTACCTCCAAGTATGTCTCGTGTTCATAATGTTTTTTATATATCTGTGTTACGTAAATATGTGAAAGACCCAGACCACGTTATTGAGTTAGAACCGGACGAGATAGCTGAAGACTTAACGTACGAAGAGGTACCTGTCAAGATCTTGGATAGAAAGGAGCATGTCCTACGCACGAAGGTTATACCACAAGTTAAAGTTTTGTGGAGAAACCATGCTATTGAGGAAATGACCTGGGAGTTGGAAACGGAAATGAAAGCGAGGTATCCTCATCTTTTCGAAACACCAGGTACGTACGTCAATTTCGAGGACGAAATTTCATAAGGAGGGGAGGTTGTAAAACCCCAAATTATTAATAAATGAAATTTAAATTCCCTCTATTTATTATTTTGAAATAGTAAGTGTTAAATTGATTAATGAGGTTAGTTATGGGTAAAATGCGCAAATATTTCAAATAAGCAGGTGGTTATAAAATATTCATTGTTGTCGGGGAATATTCGTTTGGTCGTGGAATATTCTTCCTGTCGGGGAATATTCGTACGACGGCGCAGTCTTTTGTGGGCCCCATAACGGAAAGCGATTGGATGAAGAAAACGACAAGTATATGTTGTTTATTAATAACGGCGTAGTTGTTACCGTTAATACTGTTGAAATACCCGGTGGTTAAAAATACAGTAATAACGCGTGGTTGCACAGTAGCACACAGATTGCACAGTATAGTTGAATTATTGATTCGTACGTAAGAAGGCATTACTCAATAATTGTTACAGTAGTTACTGTTCAATATTTTATTGATTCAATAATTGTTGCGTTGATATTTTATATTATTGTTGTTTCAATAATTGTTACTGCACAGTATTTCCCATTATCAGATCAATAATTCATATTATTTGAATAATATTATTAGATAACATTATTGGCAATGTCTAGAAAGTTCTATCTAAGGAGAGATTTGGTCACCTAATTGCGCGCCAGTAAGGAGAGATCCTTATTGGAAAGCCCCCTCTTTCCTGGGAACGGCCTGGTTGTCATAAATGTGATTCTGTAATATTATTTGTGAATAATTAATTATTGATTCATATGATAAGGAAATATTTATTTTTTGTGGATATAAATGTTGGATATATTTATTGTGGTTAAAAAAAATGAAGGAGTTAATGTTGAGGTTTTTATCAGTATTTTTGTCGGAATGGAGGTATTAAAAATCAGGATTTTTGAGATATTTTGCGGGGGTTATAATTTTTAATCCGACCGTTGGATCGTGGTAATTTTTGGATATGTTATACATATATAAGTTGAGTATATGTCCCCAAATTTTGAACCGTTAAAAATGAACGTATGATTTGTTATGAATTTTATGAGGTGACTGGTTCAGAAATTGTTGAAGTATCCGAATTTATCATTTTGGTGGAAAATTCTAGAATTGGTGGGCCCCACTCTTGGTTGGTGAAGAAATGTGCTGAGATTTTTATTCAAATGTGGTGGGTGGGAATAGTAGCAGGTAAAGCCATCAGGTTGCAGGTTAAGTCTGCTTCGGCGTGCTAACATTTTCCTATAAATAGAGGGCTAAGTTAGAATTGAAAATCACACCAGAAACAAGTTTTCTCTCTTTCTCTCTCTAGATTATTGAGTGTATTTTGTGAGTATTTAGATACTTTGAGAGTTTCTATTCATCAGAGCAAGTTTCTTTCAGCCTTATACCGGTATTCCGACCAGAAGTACTGTCTTTACGAGGTAAGGGATGTTATTTTATTCGAAAATGATATTATTTCTTCAATATCATTATGCCGAAATATTGGTTGGAAATTTTTATCAAATTTGGAACTTTTCACGTCGGGGTTACTATTCATGAGTTACTATTCACGAGTTACTATTCACGAGTTACTATTCGCCGAAAAATAAAATTTTCTTCTTTTCGTCCAAAATATCTATTCTGGGTACTAGCTTTGATTGTATCCATGTTTTGATCATTCTTGAATTCTACTTCACTATGAATAATTATAAGATATTTTTGGACATGGATAAATCGAAATACGAATCCTTAATATTTGTTATTTTGTTTCACTGGATTCGTTTTCTTTAAGATATTTTTCATCATCCTCAGTCCTAAATGATGATATTACTGAATATCTTTGGCCCGTAGTGCAAAGATGAATGATTAACTGATGAATATCTTTGGCCCGTAGTGCAAAGATGAACAGGTGTTGAGATGAACATGACCGACTGGTGATACAAATGAATATCTTTGGCCTGTAGTGCAAAGATGAATATTTGATTAAAGATGGTTATTGATTGTTGTTACAGGGATAAAATATTGATGATGGACTTTTAAATCTTAGAAGATAGTAGAACTCATTCTCTACTTGACTCTTCTAATGGTTTGCTGTTTCCGCTGCAGTTATTGATTTAAAACTTGTTGTCTATTGTATTCTATTAGATTTTTCCCTGTTGAAGACTAACGATAATTTGTTCTGTATTATCTTAGTCATAATGTTCTTTACTGGGCTAGTTGAGCTCACCCTTTTCCTTTTTGTTCCATTTTTCTCAGGAGGCGAGAATGTAGCGAGTACTAGTCGGGGTATGGAATGATGGTTCTAGAAGTTACTTTAGTAGTCCTCACCACTTTTGTGAAATAATGTATCAATAATTGTAATGAGGACTTATTTGAGTGTGGATATTGTCTAAATGACAATATTTGTATTTAAACTCACAGTTCTTGTGTTGTAATAATAAAGATGTAGTTGTTTCTGTACCATGTATTTTGGCGACTCAGAATGGGTGTTGTATACCTATTTTGGGGGCGTCACAGTTGGTATCAGAGCTTAGGGATATGATCTCTGGCGGAGATCGGAGAATAGAACTAGGAGGGGAGAGACGAATAAATCCTTCGCTAGTGTGTCCTAACTAAGCTTATTTATTGGTCAGTCATAATATAGGGGTATTATGTGATTCGTTAATTTATTTAATTAACCCTTGTTTTATGGCAGTATTTGAGAATGTCGACTGAGAATGTTAACAGTGGAGTAAATGAAACCGTGGAGACACCGGTGCTTACCAACGAGGAGAACGTGCAACAGGCTGGCAATGTTCCTCCTGTGAACAACACCAATGAGCAGATGATGAATGATGGAATGTTTAGAAGTTTTTTGCAATTCATGCAAAACCAGACGAGGGAGACTCGTGTTCAAAATACAGGAGGAAATGATAGTAATTCACGGTTTGTCACAGCCAAACAGTTCAAAGAATTGGGACCACCAGAATTTAAGGGAAAGCCGGATCCGATCATGGCGGAAACGTGGGTCAAGCAAATTACCAAGATATTCGATGTCTTGGGATGCACGGAGGAACAGAAGGTTCCATTCGCCACCTTTATGTTCCGTGGCGAGGCAGATTACTGGTGGGAGTCTGTGAAGCGTACCCATCCAACCGCACTCAGCATGTCTTGGGAGACATTTCAGAAACTGTTCAATGACAAGTACTTTCCTGAAAGTATTCGTCATATGAAGGAGGTAGAGTTTATTAGACTAGAGCAGAATAACATGACGGTGTCTCAGTACGAGGCGAGGTTTGCAGAGTTGTCCAGGTTTGCACCTCATTTGGTGGAGAATGAGGAACGTATGACGAGGATGTTTTTGAGAGGTTTGAAACCCGGCATACGTCAATATCTCATTTCTCATAAATTTTCTCTCTATTCAGATGTTGTCAACAGGGCTCAATTATTAGAGCGAGATAATGAGTACGGTCAACTGAGGGACCACAACCAGGATCATATAGGTGACAGCAGTCATCAGAACAATGATAACCAGCGGAGAAAGAAAAATACAGACAAGAACGGCAACCACTCTGGTGGTAATCGTGGCTATGAAAATAGAAGAAGCGAGTCGGGAGGAGATTTTAAAAAGAGGAGATTCAACAATGACAATACGAAGACGTCAGCACCAGCAACAACTGGTTCCAAGGGAGGAGAACGACCACCGGTTATATGCTATAAGTGCGGAAAAGAAGGACATATCAGCCCAAACTGCCCACAACAGTTTAAGGTATGTTATAATTGTGGAAAGGAAGGACATATCGCTCGAGATTGCACTGTAGCAAAACCAAGTCCAGCGGGGATGGTGACTCAAAAAGCTGTCCCAGAAAAGATAAAGTCAACGGTTCCTGGAAGAGCGTTTGTCGTGACTGGTCAACATGCGAGGAACCCAAACGAGGTGATCACGGGTAAGCTAATCATAAATTCATGCGAAGTTTATACCTTATTAGATACCGGTTCTACTCATTCTTTTATCTCTCCTGCTTGTGCTCAACGTTTAAACTTGACTCCGGAGAAGTTAGACTTTGATTTATCTGTGGAGACTCCGTTAGGAGAAACTTTCATCACATCCACTGTTTATAAATCTTGTTTGATCCAAGTTGGCACAATCACCTTACCTGTTGACCTTATCTCTTTAAAGATACTTGCTTTTGATGTGATTTTAGGGATTGATTGGTTAACTACTCATCATGCCAAAATTGATTGTTTTCGTAAGGTTGTTAGTTTTCATATCCCTAACCAACCTGTTGTACGAATTCAAACAACTAAGCCATTAAAATCAATCACTGTTATATCAAGCCATAAAGCTATTCGTTTATTGAAAAACGGATGTCAAGCTTTCTTAGCCCATGTTATGGATTTGAATAAAGACACGTCAGATTTGAATAATATTCCTGTTGTTATTGATTTTCCTGACGTATTTCCTGAAGAACTTCCCGGTCTACCCCCGGAACGTGAAGTTGAATTCTTTATTGATCTTGAACCTGGTACAAAGCCCATTTCTAAAACCCCATATCGAATGGCTCCTATTGAACTTCAGGAGTTAAAGGTTCAACTACAGGAGTTATTGGACATCGGTTTTATTCGTCCTAGTACATCTCCTTGGGGTGCTCCTGTTTTATTCGTAAAGAAGAAAGACGGGAGTATGCGACTTTGTATCGATTACCGGGAATTAAACCATGTCACTATCAAGAATAGGTATCCGCTACCTCGTATTGATGACCTGTTTGACCAGTTACAAGGAGCACAATTCTTTTCAAAAATCGATCTTCGTTCTGGATATCATCAGCTGAGGGTTAAAACTGAGGATATTCCAAAGACTGCCTTCAGAACTCGGTACGGGCATTATGAATTCCTAGTCATGTCTTTTGGATTGACTAATGCTCCTGCGGCTTTCATGGATATGATGAACCGAGTATTCAAGGATTATATGGATCAGTTCGTTGTTGTCTTTATTGATGACATCCTCATATATTCCAAAAGCCGTGAAGATCATGAGCATCATTTGAAGCTGGTACTCCAAAGGCTGCGTGAAAACAAGTTATATGCTAAGTTGAAGAAATGCGAGTTCTGGCTTGAGGAAGTAGCTTTCCTAGGGCACGTGGTGTCAAAACATGGAGTATCTGTTGACCCGGCGAAGATTGAAGCAATACAAAGTTGGGAGCAACCAAAGACGGTGACCGAAGTACGTAGCTTTCTGGGCTTAGCTGGTTATTATCGGAGATTCGTGGAAGGATTTTCTCGAATCGCTACCCCGTTAACTCAGCTGACTCGGAAGGATATTAAATTCGTATGGAGCGAAGAATGCGAGAAGAGTTTCCAAGAGCTTAAGAGGAGACTCATTTCGGCACCTGTTTTGACAATACCATCTGGTTCGGATGGATTTGTTATCTACAGCGATGCTTCAGGCAAAGGGTTAGGATGTGTTCTCATGCAACGTGGGAAAGTCATAGCCTATGCCTCGCGACAACTTAAAGAATATGAGAGGAATTATCCTACTCATGATCTAGAGTTGGCAGCAGTCGTTTTTGCATTGAAGATATGGAGACACTATCTATATGGGGAGAAAGTGGAGATATATTCAGACCATAAAAGCCTCAAATATTTCTTCACTCAAAAAGAACTCAACATGCGGCAACGACGTTGGCTCGAACTATTGAAAGACTACGACCACACTATTCAATACCATCCTGGAAAAGCAAACGTGGTAGCTGACGCGTTGAGTAGAAGGTCATATGCAGGAACGAGTGCGATGATGACAAGTATACGCATAGAACCAACTTTAATCGATAAAGTTAAAGTTGCTCAAGCCACAGACCCGGAGCTGATGCGTATGAAGAAGAAAGTGCAAGAAGGTGCTATTCCAGAAGCAAGAATCGATGAAGAAGGAATACTTCGAGTCCACTCCAGACTTTGTGTTCCTAACGATTCTGATTTAAAGTACAAGATCATGATGGAGGCACACAATACACCATTTACAATCCATCGTGGAAGTACCAAAATGTATCGTGATCTTCGACATACATTTTGGTGGAACAATATGAAGAGAGAGATTGCAAAGTTTATCTCGATGTGTTTAACTTGTCAACGTGTAAAGGCGGAGCATCAAGTGCCAAAGGGTCCGTTGCAACCACTTGAGATTCCGAAATGGAAGTGGGAACACATTACCATGGATTTTGTTACGGGTCTTCCCACAGTTTCTCAAGGCATAAATGCTATTTGGATTATTGTTGATAGATTAACCAAATCTGCTAATTTCTTGCCGATACGGGAAACTTATTCCCTTGAACGTCTTGCTAGTATGTACGTGAATGAGATTGTAAGGTTGCATGGCATGCCAGTATCCATAGTTTCGGATCGTGACCCAAGATTCACTTCAAGATTTTGGGTTAGCTTGCAAAAAGCTATGGGCACGGATTTACGGTTCAGTTCGGCATATCATCCTCAAACGGACGGGCAATCAGAGAGGACTATTCAAACTCTTGAAGATCTATTAAGACTTTGTGTCCTAGATTTCAAAGGAAGTTGGGATAAGTACCTACCATTGGTAGAATTCTCCTACAACAACAGTTATCAGGCAAGTATAGGTGTGGCTCCATTTGAAGCATTGTATGGACGAAAGTGTCGCTCTCCAGTATGTTGGGATGAGGTGGGAGAAGCAACGTTGTTGGGACCAGAGTTGGTACGAATGACTACAGAGAAGATCCAAACGATTCGCCAACGTATACAAACGGCACAGGATCGACAAAAGAGTTATGCGGATCTTCATCGAAAGGACGTAGAATTTGACATTGGGGATCATGTATTGTTGCGTGTGGCTCCATGGAAAGGAGTTACAAGATTTGGAAAGAGAGGAAAGCTCAATCCACGATTTATTGGTCCATTTCAGATTCTTGACCGAGTAGGAAATGTGGCCTATAGACTCGCGTTACCTCCAAGTATGTCTCGTGTTCATAATGTTTTTCATATATCTGTGTTACGTAAATATGTGAAAGACCCAGACCACGTTATTGAGTTAGAACCGGACGAGATAGCTGAAGACTTAACGTACGAAGAGGTACCTGTCAAGATCTTGGATAGAAAGGAGCATGTCCTACGCACGAAGGTTATACCACAAGTTAAAGTTTTGTGGAGAAACCATGCTATTGAGGAAATGACCTGGGAGTTGGAAACGGAAATGAAAGCGAGGTATCCTCATCTTTTCGAAACACCAGGTACGTACGTCAATTTCGAGGACGAAATTTCATAAGGAGGGGAGGTTGTAAAACCCCAAATTATTAATAAATGAAATTTAAATTCCCTCTATTTATTATTTTGAAATAGTAAGTGTTAAATTGATTAATGAGGTTAGTTATGGGTAAAATGCGCAAATATTTCAAATAAGCAGGTGGTTATAAAATATTCATTGTTGTCGGGGAATATTCGTTTGGTCGTGGAATATTCTTCCTGTCGGGGAATATTCGTACGACGGCGCAGTCTTTTGTGGGCCCCATAACGGAAAGCGATTGGATGAAGAAAACGACAAGTATATGTTGTTTATTAATAACGGCGTAGTTGTTACCGTTAATACTGTTGAAATACCCGGTGGTTAAAAATACAGTAATAACGCGTGGTTGCACAGTAGCACACAGATTGCACAGTATAGTTGAATTATTGATTCGTACGTAAGAAGGCATTACTCAATAATTGTTACAGTAGTTACTGTTCAATATTTTATTGATTCAATAATTGCTGCGTTGATATTTTATATTATTGTTGTTTCAATAATTGTTACTGCACAGTATTTCCCATTATCAGATCAATAATTCATATTATTTGAATAATATTATTAGATAACATTATTGGCAATGTCTAGAAAGTTCTGTCTAAGGAGAGGTTTGGTCACCTAATTGCGCGCCAGTAAGGAGAGATCCTTATTGGAAAGCCCCCTCTTTCCTGGGAACGGCCTGGTTGTCATAAATGTGATTCTGTAATATTATTTGTGAATAATTAATTATTGATTCATATGATAAGGAAATATTTATTTTTTGTGGATATAAATGTTGGATATATTTATTGTGGTTAAAAAAATGAAGGAGTTAATGTTGAGGTTTTTATCAGTATTTTTGTCGGAATGGAGGTATTAAAAATCAGAGTTTTTGAGATATTTTGCGGGGGTTATAATTTTTAATCCGACCGTTGGATCGTGGTAATTTTTGGATATGTTATACATATATAAGTTGAGTATATGTCCCCAAATTTTGAACCGTTAAAAATGAACGTATGATTTGTTATGAATTTTATGAGGTGACTGGTTCAGAAATTGTTGAAGTATCCGAATTTATCATTTTGGTGGAAAATTCTAGAATTGGTGGGCCCCACTCTTGGTTGGTGAAGAAATGTGCTGAGATTTTTATTCAAATGTGGTGGGTGGGAATAGTAGCAGGTAAAGCCATCAGGTTGCAGGTTAAGTCTGCTTCGGCGTGCTAACATTTTCCTATAAATAGAGGGCTAAGTTAGAATTGAAAATCACACCAGAAACAAGTTTTCTCTCTTTCTCTCTCTAGATTATTGAGTGTATTTTGTGAGTATTTAGATACTTTGAGAGTTTCTATTCATCAGAGCAAGTTTCTTTCAGCCTTATACCGGTATTCCGACCAGAAGTACTGTCTTTACGAGGTAAGGGATGTTATTTTATTCGAAAATGATATTATTTCTTCAATATCATTATGCCGAAATATTGGTTGGAAATTTTTATCAAATTTGGAACTTTTCACGTCGGGGTTACTATTCATGAGTTACTATTCACGAGTTACTATTCACCGAAAAATAAAATTTTCTTCTTTTCGTCCAAAATATCTATTCTGGGTACTAGCTTTGATTGTATCCATGTTTTGATCATTCTTGAATTCTACTTCACTATGAATAATTATAAGATATTTTTGGACATGGATAAATCGAAATACGAATCCTTAATATTTGTTATTTTGTTTCACTGGATTCGTTTTCTTTAAGATATTTTTCATCATCCTCAGTCCTAAATGATGATATTACTGAATATCTTTGGCCCGTAGTGCAAAGATGAATGATTAACTGATGAATATCTTTGGCCCGTAGTGCAAAGATGAACAGGTGTTGAGATGAACATGACCGACTGGTGATACAAATGAATATCTTTGGCCTGTAGTGCAAAGATGAATATTTGATTAAAGATGGTTATTGATTGTTGTTACAGGGATAAAATATTGATGATGGACTTTTAAATCTTAGAAGATAGTAGAACTCATTCTCTACTTGACTCTTCTAATGGTTTGCTGTTTCCGCTGCAGTTATTGATTTAAAACTTGTTGTCTATTGTATTCTATTAGATTTTTCCCTGTTGAAGACTAACGATAATTTGTTCTGTATTATCTTAGTCATAATGTTCTTTACTGGGCTAGTTGAGCTCACCCTTTTCCTTTTTGTTCCATTTTTCTCAGGAGGCGAGAATGTAGCGAGTACTAGTCGGGGTATGGAATGATGGTTCTAGAAGTTACTTTAGTAGTCCTCACCACTTTTGTGAAATAATGTATCAATAATTGTAATGAGGACTTATTTGAGTGTGGATATTGTCTAAATGACAATATTTGTATTTAAACTCACAGTTCTTGTGTTGTAATAATAAAGATGTAGTTGTTTCTGTACCATGTATTTTGGCGACTCAGAATGGGTGTTGTATACCTATTTTGGGGGCGTCACAGTTGGTATCAGAGCTTAGGGATATGATCTCTGGCGGAGATCGGAGAATAGAACTAGGAGGGGAGAGACGAATAAATCCTTCGCTAGTGTGTCCTAACTAAGCTTATTTATTGGTCAGTCATAATATAGGGGTATTATGTGATTCGTTAATTTATTTAATTAACCCTTGTTTTATGGCAGTATTTGAGAATGTCGACTGAGAATGTTAACAGTGGAGTAAATGAAACCGTGGAGACACCGGTGCTTACCAACGAGGAGAACGTGCAACAGGCTGGCAATGTTCCTCCTGTGAACAACACCAATGAGCAGATGATGAATGATGGAATGTTTAGAAGTTTTTTGCAATTCATGCAAAACCAGACGAGGGAGACTCGTGTTCAAAATACAGGAGGAAATGATAGTAATTCACGGTTTGTCACAGCCAAACAGTTCAAAGAATTGGGACCACCAGAATTTAAGGGAAAGCCGGATCCGATCATGGCGGAAACGTGGGTCAAGCAAATTACCAAGATATTCGATGTCTTGGGATGCACGGAGGAACAGAAGGTTCCATTCGCCACCTTTATGTTCCGTGGCGAGGCAGATTACTGGTGGGAGTCTGTGAAGCGTACCCATCCAACCGCACTCAGCATGTCTTGGGAGACATTTCAGAAACTGTTCAATGACAAGTACTTTCCTGAAAGTATTCGTCATATGAAGGAGGTAGAGTTTATTAGACTAGAGCAGAATAACATGACGGTGTCTCAGTACGAGGCGAGGTTTGCAGAGTTGTCCAGGTTTGCACCTCATTTGGTGGAGAATGAGGAACGTATGACGAGGATGTTTTTGAGAGGTTTGAAACCCGGCATACGTCAATATCTCATTTCTCATAAATTTTCTCTCTATTCAGATGTTGTCAACAGGGCTCAATTATTAGAGCGAGATAATGAGTACGGTCAACTGAGGGACCACAACCAGGATCATATAGGTGACAGCAGTCATCAGAACAATGATAACCAGCGGAGAAAGAAAAATACAGACAAGAACGGCAACCACTCTGGTGGTAATCGTGGCTATGAAAATAGAAGAAGCGAGTCGGGAGGAGATTTTAAAAAGAGGAGATTCAACAATGACAATACGAAGACGTCAGCACCAGCAACAACTGGTTCCAAGGGAGGAGAACGACCACCGGTTATATGCTATAAGTGCGGAAAAGAAGGACATATCAGCCCAAACTGCCCACAACAGTTTAAGGTATGTTATAATTGTGGAAAGGAAGGACATATCGCTCGAGATTGCACTGTAGCAAAACCAAGTCCAGCGGGGATGGTGACTCAAAAAGCTGTCCCAGAAAAGATAAAGTCAACGGTTCCTGGAAGAGCGTTTGTCGTGACTGGTCAACATGCGAGGAACCCAAACGAGGTGATCACGGGTAAGCTAATCATAAATTCATGCGAAGTTTATACCTTATTAGATACCGGTTCTACTCATTCTTTTATCTCTCCTGCTTGTGCTCAACGTTTAAACTTGACTCCGGAGAAGTTAGACTTTGATTTATCTGTGGAGACTCCGTTAGGAGAAACTTTCATCACATCCACTGTTTATAAATCTTGTTTGATCCAAGTTGGCACAATCACCTTACCTGTTGACCTTATCTCTTTAAAGATACTTGCTTTTGATGTGATTTTAGGGATTGATTGGTTAACTACTCATCATGCCAAAATTGATTGTTTTCGTAAGGTTGTTAGTTTTCATATCCCTAACCAACCTGTTGTACGAATTCAAACAACTAAGCCATTAAAATCAATCACTGTTATATCAAGCCATAAAGCTATTCGTTTATTGAAAAACGGATGTCAAGCTTTCTTAGCCCATGTTATGGATTTGAATAAAGACACGTCAGATTTGAATAATATTCCTGTTGTTATTGATTTTCCTGACGTATTTCCTGAAGAACTTCCCGGTCTACCCCCGGAACGTGAAGTTGAATTCTTTATTGATCTTGAACCTGGTACAAAGCCCATTTCTAAAACCCCATATCGAATGGCTCCTATTGAACTTCAGGAGTTAAAGGTTCAACTACAGGAGTTATTGGACATCGGTTTTATTCGTCCTAGTACATCTCCTTGGGGTGCTCCTGTTTTATTCGTAAAGAAGAAAGACGGGAGTATGCGACTTTGTATCGATTACCGGGAATTAAACCATGTCACTATCAAGAATAGGTATCCGCTACCTCGTATTGATGACCTGTTTGACCAGTTACAAGGAGCACAATTCTTTTCAAAAATCGATCTTCGTTCTGGATATCATCAGCTGAGGGTTAAAACTGAGGATATTCCAAAGACTGCCTTCAGAACTCGGTACGGGCATTATGAATTCCTAGTCATGTCTTTTGGATTGACTAATGCTCCTGCGGCTTTCATGGATATGATGAACCGAGTATTCAAGGATTATATGGATCAGTTCGTTGTTGTCTTTATTGATGACATCCTCATATATTCCAAAAGCCGTGAAGATCATGAGCATCATTTGAAGCTGGTACTCCAAAGGCTGCGTGAAAACAAGTTATATGCTAAGTTGAAGAAATGCGAGTTCTGGCTTGAGGAAGTAGCTTTCCTAGGGCACGTGGTGTCAAAACATGGAGTATCTGTTGACCCGGCGAAGATTGAAGCAATACAAAGTTGGGAGCAACCAAAGACGGTGACCGAAGTACGTAGCTTTCTGGGCTTAGCTGGTTATTATCGGAGATTCGTGGAAGGATTTTCTCGAATCGCTACCCCGTTAACTCAGCTGACTCGGAAGGATATTAAATTTGTATGGAGCGAAGAATGCGAGAAGAGTTTCCAAGAACTTAAGAGGAGACTCATTTCGGCACCTGTTTTGATAATACCATCTGGTTCGGATGGATTTGTTATCTACAGCGATGCTTCAGGCAAAGGGTTAGGATGTGTTCTCATGCAACGTGGGAAAGTCATAGCCTATGCCTCGCGACAACTTAAAGAATATGAGAGGAATTATCCTACTCATGATCTAGAGTTGGCAGCAGTCGTTTTTGCATTGAAGATATGGAGACACTATCTATATGGGGAGAAAGTGGAGATATATTCAGACCATAAAAGCCTCAAATATTTCTTCACTCAAAAAGAACTCAACATGCGGCAACGACGTTGGCTCGAACTATTGAAAGACTACGACCACACTATTCAATACCATCCTGGAAAAGCAAACGTGGTAGCTGACGCGTTGAGTAGAAGGTCATATGCAGGAACGAGTGCGATGATGACAAGTATACGCATAGAACCAACTTTAATCGATAAAGTTAAAGTTGCTCAAGCCACAGACCCGGAGCTGATGCGTATGAAGAAGAAAGTGCAAGAAGGTGCTATTCCAGAAGCAAGAATCGATGAAGAAGGAATACTTCGAGTCCACTCCAGACTTTGTGTTCCTAACGATTCTGATTTAAAGTACAAGATCATGATGGAGGCACACAATACACCATTTGCAATCCATCCTGGAAGTACCAAAATGTATCGTGATCTTCGACATACATTTTGGTGGAACAATATGAAGAGAGAGATTGCAAAGTTTATCTCGATGTGTTTAACTTGTCAACGTGTAAAGGCGGAGCATCAAGTGCCAAAGGGTCCGTTGCAACCACTTGAGATTCCGAAATGGAAGTGGGAACACATTACCATGGATTTTGTTACGGGTCTTCCCACAGTTTCTCAAGGCATAAATGCTATTTGGGTTATTGTTGATAGATTAACCAAATCTGCTCATTTCTTGCCGATACGGGAAACTTATTCCCTTGAACGTCTTGCTAGTATGTACGTGAATGAGATTGTAAGGTTGCATGGCATGCCAGTATCCATAGTTTCGGATCGTGACCCAAGATTCACTTCAAGATTTTGGGTTAGCTTGCAAAAAGCTATGGGCACGGATTTACGGTTCAGTTCGGCATACCATCCTCAAACGGACGGGCAATCAGAGAGGACTATTCAAACTCTTGAAGATCTATTAAGACTTTGTGTCCTAGATTTCAAAGGAAGTTGGGATAAGTACCTACCATTGGTGGAATTCTCCTACAACAACAGTTATCAGGCAAGTATAGGTGTGGCTCCATTTGAAGCATTGTATGGACGAAAGTGTCGCTCTCCAGTATGTTGGGATGAGGTGGGAGAAGCAACGTTGTTGGGACCAGAGTTGGTACGAATGACTACAGAGAAGATCCAAACGATTCGCCAACGTATACAAACGGCACAGGATCGACAAAAGAGTTATGCGGATCTTCATCGAAAGGACGTAGAATTTGACATTGGGGATCATGTATTGTTGCGTGTGGCTCCATGGAAAGGAGTTACAAGATTTGGAAAGAGAGGAAAGCTCAATCCACGATTTATTGGTCCATTTCAGATTCTTGACCGAGTAGGAAATGTGGCCTATAGACTCGCGTTACCTCCAAGTATGTCTCGTGTTCATAATGTTTTTTATATATCTGTGTTACGTAAATATGTGAAAGACCCAGACCACGTTATTGAGTTAGAACCGGACGAGATAGCTGAAGACTTAACGTACGAAGAGGTACCTGTCAAGATCTTGGATAGAAAGGAGCATGTCCTACGCACGAAGGTTATACCACAAGTTAAAGTTTTGTGGAGAAACCATGCTATTGAGGAAATGACCTGGGAGTTGGAAACGGAAATGAAAGCGAGGTATCCTCATCTTTTCGAAACACCAGGTACGTACGTCAATTTCGAGGACGAAATTTCATAAGGAGGGGAGGTTGTAAAACCCCAAATTATTAATAAATGAAATTTAAATTCCCTCTATTTATTATTTTGAAATAGTAAGTGTTAAATTGATTAATGAGGTTAGTTATGGGTAAAATGCGCAAATATTTCAAATAAGCAGGTGGTTATAAAATATTCATTGTTGTCGGGGAATATTCGTTTGGTCGTGGAATATTCTTCCTGTCGGGGAATATTCGTACGACGGCGCAGTCTTTTGTGGGCCCCATAACGGAAAGCGATTGGATGAAGAAAACGACAAGTATATGTTGTTTATTAATAACGGCGTAGTTGTTACCGTTAATACTGTTGAAATACCCGGTGGTTAAAAATACAGTAATAACGCGTGGTTGCACAGTAGCACATAGATTGCACAGTATAGTTGAATTATTGATTCGTACGTAAGAAGGCATTACTCAATAATTGTTACAGTAGTTACTGTTCAATATTTTATTGATTCAATAATTGCTGCGTTGATATTTTATATTATTGTTGTTTCAATAATTGTTACTGCACAGTATTTCCCATTATCAGATCAATAATTCATATTATTTGAATAATATTATTAGATAACATTATTGGCAATGTCTAGAAAGTTCTGTCTAAGGAGAGGTTTGGTCACCTAATTGCGCGCCAGTAAGGAGAGATCCTTATTGGAAAGCCCCCTCTTTCCTGGGAACGGCCTGGTTGTCATAAATGTGATTCTGTAATATTATTTGTGAATAATTAATTATTGATTCATATGATAAGGAAATATTTATTTTTTGTGGATATAAATGTTGGATATATTTATTGTGGTTAAAAAAATGAAGGAGTTAATGTTGAGGTTTTTATCAGTATTTTTGTCGGAATGGAGGTATTAAAAATCAGGGTTTTTGAGATATTTTGCGGGGGTTATAATTTTTAATCCGACCGTTGGATCGTGGTAATTTTTGGATATGTTATACATATATAAGTTGAGTATATGTCCCCAAATTTTGAACCGTTAAAAATGAACGTATGATTTGTTATGAATTTTATGAGGTGACTGGTTCAGAAATTGTTGAAGTATCCGAATTTATCATTTTGGTGGAAAATTCTAGAATTGGTGGGCCCCACTCTTGGTTGGTGAAGAAATGTGCTGAGATTTTTATTCAAATGTGGTGGGTGGGAATAGTAGCAGGTAAAGCCATCAGGTTGCAGGTTAAGTCTGCTTCGGCGTGCTAACATTTTCCTATAAATAGAGGGCTAAGTTAGAATTGAAAATCACACCAGAAACAAGTTTTCTCTCTTTCTCTCTCTAGATTATTGAGTGTATTTTGTGAGTATTTAGATACTTTGAGAGTTTCTATTCATCAGAGCAAGTTTCTTTCAGCCTTATACCGGTATTCCGACCAGAAGTACTGTCTTTACGAGGTAAGGGATGTTATTTTATTCGAAAATGATATTATTTCTTCAATATCATTATGCCGAAATATTGGTTGGAAATTTTTATCAAATTTGGAACTTTTCACGTCGGGGTTACTATTCATGAGTTACTATTCACGAGTTACTATTCACCGAAAAATAAAATTTTCTTCTTTTCGTCCAAAATATCTATTCTGGGTACTAGCTTTGATTGTATCCATGTTTTGATCATTCTTGAATTCTACTTCACTATGAATAATTATAAGATATTTTTGGACATGGATAAATCGAAATACGAATCCTTAATATTTGTTATTTTGTTTCACTGGATTCGTTTTCTTTAAGATATTTTTCATCATCCTCAGTCCTAAATGATGATATTACTGAATATCTTTGGCCCGTAGTGCAAAGATGAATGATTAACTGATGAATATCTTTGGCCCGTAGTGCAAAGATGAACAGGTGTTGAGATGAACATGACCGACTGGTGATACAAATGAATATCTTTGGCCTGTAGTGCAAAGATGAATATTTGATTAAAGATGGTTATTGATTGTTGTTACAGGGATAAAATATTGATGATGGACTTTTAAATCTTAGAAGATAGTAGAACTCATTCTCTACTTGACTCTTCTAATGGTTTGCTGTTTCCGCTGCAGTTATTGATTTAAAACTTGTTGTCTATTGTATTCTATTAGATTTTTCCCTGTTGAAGACTAACGATAATTTGTTCTGTATTATCTTAGTCATAATGTTCTTTACTGGGCTAGTTGAGCTCACCCTTTTCCTTTTTGTTCCATTTTTCTCAGGAGGCTAGAATGTAGCGAGTACTAGTCGGGGTATGGAATGATGGTTCTAGAAGTTACTTTAGTAGTCCTCACCACTTTTGTGAAATAATGTATCAATAATTGTAATGAAGACTTATTTGAGTGTGGATATTGTCTAAATGACAATATTTGTATTTAAACTCACAGTTCTTGTGTTGTAATAATAAAGATGTAGTTGTTTCTGTACCATGTATTTTGGCGACTCAGAATGGGTGTTGTATACCTATTTTGGGGGCGTCACAGTTGGTATCAGAGCTTAGGGATATGATCTCTGGCGGAGATCGGAGAATAGAACTAGGAGGGGAGAGACGAATAAATCCTTCGCTAGTGTGTCCTAACTAAGCTTATTTATTGGTCAGTCATAATATAGGGGTATTATGTGATTCGTTAATTTATTTAATTAACCCTTGTTTTATGGCAGTATTTGAGAATGTCGACTGAGAATGTTAACAGTGGAGTAAATGAAACCGTGGAGACACCGGTGCTTACCAACGAGGAGAACGTGCAACAGGCTGGCAATGTTCCTCCTGTGAACAACACCAATGAGCAGATGATGAATGATGGAATGTTTAGAAGTTTTTTGCAATTCATGCAAAACCAGACGAGGGAGACTCGTGTTCAAAATACAGGAGGAAATGATAGTAATTCACGGTTTGTCACAGCCAAACAGTTCAAAGAATTGGGACCACCAGAATTTAAGGGAAAGCCGGATCCGATCATGGCGGAAACGTGGGTCAAGCAAATTACCAAGATATTCGATGTCTTGGGATGCACGGAGGAACAGAAGGTTCCATTCGCCACCTTTATGTTCCGTGGCGAGGCAGATTACTGGTGGGAGTCTGTGAAGCGTACCCATCCAACCGCACTCAGCATGTCTTGGGAGACATTTCAGAAACTGTTCAATGACAAGTACTTTCCTGAAAGTATTCGTCATATGAAGGAGGTAGAGTTTATTAGACTAGAGCAGAATAACATGACGGTGTCTCAGTACGAGGCGAGGTTTGCAGAGTTGTCCAGGTTTGCACCTCATTTGGTGGAGAATGAGGAACGTATGACGAGGATGTTTTTGAGAGGTTTGAAACCCGGCATACGTCAATATCTCATTTCTCATAAATTTTCTCTCTATTCAGATGTTGTCAACAGGGCTCAATTATTAGAGCGAGATAATGAGTACGGTCAACTGAGGGACCACAACCAGGATCATATAGGTGACAGCAGTCATCAGAACAATGATAACCAGCGGAGAAAGAAAAATACAGACAAGAACGGCAACCACTCTGGTGGTAATCGTGGCTATGAAAATAGAAGAAGCGAGTCGGGAGGAGATTTTAAAAAGAGGAGATTCAACAATGACAATACGAAGACGTCAGCACCAGCAACAACTGGTTCCAAGGGAGGAGAACGACCACCGGTTATATGCTATAAGTGCGGAAAAGAAGGACATATCAGCCCAAACTGCCCACAACAGTTTAAGGTATGTTATAATTGTGGAAAGGAAGGACATATCGCTCGAGATTGCACTGTAGCAAAACCAAGTCCAGCGGGGATGGTGACTCAAAAAGCTGTCCCAGAAAAGATAAAGTCAACGGTTCCTGGAAGAGCGTTTGTCGTGACTGGTCAACATGCGAGGAACCCAAACGAGGTGATCACGGGTAAGCTAATCATAAATTCATGCGAAGTTTATACCTTATTAGATACCGGTTCTACTCATTCTTTTATCTCTCCTGCTTGTGCTCAACGTTTAAACTTGACTCCGGAGAAGTTAGACTTTGATTTATCTGTGGAGACTCCGTTAGGAGAAACTTTCATCACATCCACTGTTTATAAATCTTGTTTGATCCAAGTTGGCACAATCACCTTACCTGTTGACCTTATCTCTTTAAAGATACTTGCTTTTGATGTGATTTTAGGGATTGATTGGTTAACTACTCATCATGCCAAAATTGATTGTTTTCGTAAGGTTGTTAGTTTTCATATCCCTAACCAACCTGTTGTACGAATTCAAACAACTAAGCCATTAAAATCAATCACTGTTATATCAAGCCATAAAGCTATTCGTTTATTGAAAAACGGATGTCAAGCTTTCTTAGCCCATGTTATGGATTTGAATAAAGACACGTCAGATTTGAATAATATTCCTGTTGTTATTGATTTTCCTGACGTATTTCCTGAAGAACTTCCCGGTCTACCCCCGGAACGTGAAGTTGAATTCTTTATTGATCTTGAACCTGGTACAAAGCCCATTTCTAAAACCCCATATCGAATGGCTCCTATTGAACTTCAGGAGTTAAAGGTTCAACTACAGGAGTTATTGGACATCGGTTTTATTCGTCCTAGTACATCTCCTTGGGGTGCTCCTGTTTTATTCGTAAAGAAGAAAGACGGGAGTATGCGACTTTGTATCGATTACCGGGAATTAAACCATGTCACTATCAAGAATAGGTATCCGCTACCTCGTATTGATGACCTGTTTGACCAGTTACAAGGAGCACAATTCTTTTCAAAAATCGATCTTCGTTCTGGATATCATCAGCTGAGGGTTAAAACTGAGGATATTCCAAAGACTGCCTTCAGAACTCGGTACGGGCATTATGAATTCCTAGTCATGTCTTTTGGATTGACTAATGCTCCTGCGGCTTTCATGGATATGATGAACCGAGTATTCAAGGATTATATGGATCAGTTCGTTGTTGTCTTTATTGATGACATCCTCATATATTCCAAAAGCCGTGAAGATCATGAGCATCATTTGAAGCTGGTACTCCAAAGGCTGCGTGAAAACAAGTTATATGCTAAGTTGAAGAAATGCGAGTTCTGGCTTGAGGAAGTAGCTTTTCTAGGGCACGTGGTGTCAAAACATGGAGTATCTGTTGACCCGGCGAAGATTGAAGCAATACAAAGTTGGGAGCAACCAAAGACGGTGACCGAAGTACGTAGCTTTCTGGGCTTAGCTGGTTATTATCGGAGATTCGTGGAAGGATTTTCTCGAATCGCTACCCCGTTAACTCAGCTGACTCGGAAGGATATTAAATTCGTATGGAGCGAAGAATGCGAGAAGAGTTTCCAAGAGCTTAAGAGGAGACTCATTTCGGCACCTGTTTTGACAATACCATCTGGTTCGGATGGATTTGTTATCTACAGCGATGCTTCAGGCAAAGGGTTAGGATGTGTTCTCATGCAACGTGAGAAAGTCATAGCCTATGCCTCGCGACAACTTAAAGAATATGAGAGGAATTATCCTACTCATGATCTAGAGTTGGCAGCAGTCATTTTTGCATTGAAGATATGGAGACACTATCTATATGGGGAGAAAGTGGAGATATATTCAGACCATAAAAGCCTCAAATATTTGAGAAAACGACAAAAATATTTTATTAAAAATAACGGCGGAAGTTTTACCATTGTTACTGTTGAACTACTCGGTAGTAAAAGTACAGTAATACGTGTGGTTGCATAGTAGCACACGGTATTGATTATTAATGCTTATGTGAGATGTCACTCAGTTTGATTCAATTATTGTCAGTTAATAATATGAATTATTTAGCGATAATGACGTTTTGTTTTATTCGTATTATTAACGTAATAAAACAGAAACATCTTTTTATATAAAACAGAATACTTTATTAAAGTTATTCTATAAATAGAATATATTATATTTTATTTAAAAGATTTTTCTTTAAATATGGACCGTCAGATTAAAGTATTCAATCTGGACCGTTCATGGATTAGTTACTATGCATTCTATTTTTCTATAAATAGCAGCTCATTCCTTCATTATTTCTTACGAATTCACTGAACTCTAGAGAGAGAAACTATAGAGAGAAACTATAGAAAGAGAGAAGAAGAGTATTCTGCTACTTAACTACTTCTTTATTTCAGCTCTTCTTTAAAACGGTAAGGGTGTTATTCTTTCTTATTCATGAAGAGAACTGTTGTTATTCTATTTCTTATTATTCTGTTGGAATAATCTGTATACGCGGTCTACCCTATACTTGGTGACATTCTTCTATTATTCTGTTGGAACATCCTGTCTGTGTGTTTTACATCGGACCTGGTTCCGTTTTTATTATTATTCTGTTGGAACATCCTGTCTGTGTGTTTTACACCGGACCTGGTTCCGTCTTGTTATTATTCTGTTGGAACATCATGTCTGTGTGTTTTACACCGTACCTGGTTCCATTATTTATTATTCTTTCGGAATATCCTGTCTGTGCGTTTACGCCGGACCTGGTTCCATTATTTATTATTCTGTCGGAATATCCTGTAGGTGCGTTTACGCCGGACCTGGTTCCATTATTTATTATTCTGTTGGAATAACCTGTTTGTGCGGTCTATCGCATGCATGGTGATTTCTTTTGTTATTTCATTCTTTATTGTACCTAGTTGGTTAAGTTTTGACTTCTATACTCCATGAAATTTGTGGAATATCCTTGATAATTGCGTTTCATCCAGTATCTTTTCATGAAAATATTCTTCTAAGCATTCTTGAATTTTACTCCACGAAGCAGTATCATGTTGACAATTTGGACGTTATTAATTCTTGGATAAAATAATTCTTGAACTTGTTTTATTGAATTCTTATATCATTGTCATCATCCTCATGTTTATAAAATGTTGAAAGTCATCTGTGGCATGTAGTGCATAGATGGACTTGGTATGATTATGACCAGGGATTATTCGGTATAATCATGACCGTAATGTTACAAATGATGTGGTAAAAGTCATCATTGGCCCGTAGTGCATTGATGGACAGTTGTTGGCATGATCATGACCATTAATGAATACACGAATATCCTTGGCCGTAGTGCAGGGGTGATTCGATGATGTGGATTATTTTATTAAGCTGAGTCTCAGTGATCACAGTGTTGAAAAACCTTTTAAATCATAAAAGATAGTAGAGTTTATTTTCTACTTGACTCTTTTAATGGATTGCTTGTTCCACTGCAGTTAAACTTGATGTCTATTATATTTTATCAGTTTAACATTGTTGAAGGCTAATGATAATTTATTCTGCATTATCTTAGTCATAATATTTCTTACTGGGCTAGTTGAGCTCACCCTTTCTTTCACTGTTCTCTTCAGGAAATGAGAACGTAGCTGGGGCAAGTCGGGGAACGGAGTGATGGTTCGAATGATGGTATTAGTTAGTAGTCCTCACTATTCTATGTAATAGTGTGTTAATAAATGTAATGAGGACTCCTTTTGAGTATGAATATTCTCTAGAAGATAATATTTGTATTCAAACTCACAGTTTATGTTTTGTCGTATTGTACACGACAATTGTATTAGTAAGTTATATTTGTATTCTATACAATGTATCTGACGACCCAAGATGGGTGATGTATACCTAATTTTGGGGGCGTCACATTTACTATTAGGTGAGTTGGTGCAAGATTGATAATACTTGCATGACTAAGATAAAAATGGAGGTATAGATTGAGGTACTATACGGTAATTCGTATTTTTCACATGATTATACTATTGATTCACATGATTGAACTATTGATTCACATTATTTACTATTAGGGGAGTTGGTGCAAGATTGATAATACTTGCAGGACTAAATTAAAAATAAAAGAAAAGTTAGAGGTATTGTACTGTAATTTTTCGAGCCCCAAAACGTGCAATTATCGAAACTATATTTTTCTATAAATAGAAGCTCAATCTTCCTTCATTTCTCACCAATTCACAAAAGCTTTAGAGCAATTATTATAGAGAGAAATTATAGAGAGAAAGAAGAAGAGAAGTCTGCTACCTCACTATTCCAGTATCTAGTTTTTCTAAGGTAGGGAATATTATTTGTTGTACTCGTAGGAAATATTATTTCTTTCTTTCATCTTCATGAAGAGAACTTTTGTTATTCCATTCTTTGTTATTATGTTGGAATAACCTGTTTATGCGAAGTACCGCATACTTGGTGAAATTCTTCTATTATTCCATTCTTTAATATTCTGTTGGAATATCTTGTCTGTGCATTTTACGCTGGACCTGGTTCCGTCTTTATTATTCTGTTGGAATATCCTGTCTGTGCGTTCTACGCCAACATCATGTCTGTGCGTTCTACGCCGGACCTGGTTCTGTCTTTATTATTCTGTTGGAATATCTTGTCTGTGCGTTTTACGCCGGACCTGATTCCGTCTTTATTATTCTGTTGGAATATCCTGTCTATGCGTTTTACGCCGGACCTGATTCCGTTGTTTATTATTTTGTTGGAATAACCTGCCTGTGCGATTTATCGCATGCCTGGTGATTTCTTTTGTTATTCCCTTCCTTATTATACTCAGTTGGTTAAGGTTTTGACTTCTATACTCCATGAAATTAGTAGAATATCCTTGATATTTGCGCTTCATCCAGTATCTTTTCATTGAAACATTTTTCTGAGCATTCTTGAATTTTACTCCACAAAGCAATATCATGTTGACAATTTGGACGTTATTTATTCATGGATAAAATAATTCTTGAACTTGTTTTATTGAATTCTTATATCATTGTCATCATCCTCATGTTTATATTTTGTTGAAAGTCATCTGTGGCCTGTAGTGCATAGATGGACTTGGTATGATTATGACCAGGGATTTTTCGGTGTAATCATGACTGTAATATTTCAAATGATGTGATAAAAATCCTCATTGGCCCGTAGTGCATTGATGGACAGTTGTTGGCATGATCATGACCATTGATGAATACACAAATATTCTTGGCAGTGCATAGATAATTGTGGTCGTGATACTAAAGAATATCCTTGGCTGTAGTGCAGGGGTGATTCGATGATGTGGATTAATTATTAAGCTGAGTCCCAGCAATAAAAGTGATGAAAAACCTTTTAAATCATAAAAGATAGTAGATTTTATTCTCTACTTGACTCTTTTAATGGATTGCTTGTTCCGTTACAGTTAAACTTCATGGTTGTTATATTGTATCAGTTTAACACTGTTGATGGCTAACGATAATTTATTCTGCATTATCTTAGTCATAATATTTCTTACTGGGCTAATTGAGCTCACCCTTTCGTTCAATGTTCTCTTCAGGAAATGAGAATTTAGCTGGGACGAGTCGGGGAAAGGAGTGATGGTTCAAAAGATAGCATTAGTAGTCCTCACTATTCTGTTAAATAGTGTGACAATAAATATAATGAGGACTCCTTGAGTATGGATGTGAGACCCCAGATTTTATAAATAAAGATTTAAATTTTCTCTAAATAATTTTTTTATGTTATGGTGTGAATTTGATATAATGTTATAGTTGTGAGTAGTATTTATAAATTTTGCAAAGTATGCAAGTTGTTATATTATATTCGATTGCTCAGGGAATATTCTTTGTGACAGAAAATATTCGTACGATGGTACAATCATTGGTGAACCCCACAACGGAATTATTGTCGGATTGAGAAAACGACAAAAATATTTTATTAAAAATAACGGCGGAAGTTTTACCGTTGATACTGTTGAACTACTCGGTAGTAAAAGTACAGTAATACGCGTTGTTGCATAGTAGCACACGGTATTGATTATTGATATTTATGTGAGAAGTCACTCAGTTTGATTCAATTATTGTTGATTAATAATATGAATTATTATAACGATAATGACGTTTTGTTTTATTCGTATTATTAACGTAATAAAACAGAAACATTTTTTTATATAAAACAGAATACTTTATTAAAGTTATTCTATAAATAGAATATATTATATTTTATTATGCATAGTGTTGCATAGTGTTTTGCATAGTAAAAATCTTTTTATATAAATAGAATATATTATATTTTATTTAAAAGATTTTTCTTTAAATATGGACCGTCAGATTAAAGTAAATCAATCTGGACCGTTCATGGATTAGTTACTATGCATTCTATTTTTCTATAAATAGAAGCTCATTTCTTCATTATTTTCTTACGAATTCACTGAACTCTAGAGAGAGAAACTATAGAGAGAGACTATAGAGAGATAGAAGAAAAGTTTTCTGCTACTTCACTACTCTTATATCCAGTTCTTTTACGGTAAGGGGTGTTATTCTTTCTTATTCATGAAGAGAACTGTTGTTATTCCATTGCTTATTATTCTGTTGGAATAACCTGTATACGCGGTTTACCCTATACTTGGTGGCATTCTTCTATTATTCTGTTGGAACATCCTGTCTGTGTGTTTTACACCGGACCTGGTTCCGTCTTTATCATTATTCTGTTGGAACATCCTGTCTGTGTGTTTTACACCGGACCTGGTTCCGTCTTTATCATTATTCTGTTGGAACATCCTGTCTGTTTGTTTTACACCGGACTTGGTTCCGTCTTTATCATTATTCTGTTGGAACATCCTGACTGTGTGTTTTACACCGGACCTGGTTCCGTCTTTATTATTCTGTTGGAACATCATGTCGGTGCAAATTTTGCCTGACCTGGTTCCGTTATTATTATTCTATTAGAATAACCTGTCTATGCGAAATACCGCATGCATGGTGATTTTTTTTATTATTCCATTCTTCATTATACTCAGTTGGTTAAAGTTTTGACTTCTATACTCCATGAAATTAGTGGAATATCCTTGATATTTGCCCTTCATCTAGTATCTTTTCATGGAAATATTCTTCTAAGCATTCTTGAATTTTACTCCACAAAGCAGTATCATGTTGACAATTTGGACGTTATTAATTATTGAACTTGTTTTATTGAATTGTCATCATCCTCATGTTTATATATGTTGAAAGTCATCTGTGGTCTGTAATGCATAGATGGACTTGGTATGATTATGACCAGGGATTATTCGGTATAATCATCACCGTAATGTTACAAACGATGTGGTAAAAGTCCTCATTGGCCCGTAGTGCATTGATGGACAGTTGTTGGCATGATCATGACCATTGACGAATACACAAATATTCTTAGCCCGTAGTGCATGGATAATTATGGTCGTGATACTAAAGAATATCCTTGGCCGTAGAGCAGGGGTGATTCGATGATGTGGAATATTTATTAAGCTGAGTCTCAGCGATAAAAGTCATAAAAAACCTTTTAAATCATAAAAGATAGTAGATTTTATTTTCTACTTGACTCTTTTAATGGATTGCTTGTTCCGCTGTAGTTAAACTTGATGTCTATTATATTTTATCAGTTTAACATTCTTGAAGGCTAATGATAATTTATTTTGCATTATCTTAGTTATAATATTTATTGCTGGGCTAGTTGAGCTCACCCTTTCTTTCACTGTTCTCTTCAGGAAATGAGAACGTAGCAGGGACTAGTCGGGGAACGGAGTAACGATTCAGATGATAGTATTAGTAGTCCTCACTATTCTGTTAAATAGTGTGACAATAAATGTAACGAGGACTCCTTTTGAGTTTGTATAGTCTCTAGTAGACAATATTTGTATTCAAACTCACAGGCTATGTTTTGGTGTATTGTACACGTCAGTTGTATAATTAAGTTATATTTGAATTTTTTGTACCATGTAAGTGGCGACCCAAGATAGGTGACGTATACCTAATTTTGGGGGCGTCACAGTTGGTATCAAAGCTTAGGGATATGATCCCTGGCTGAGATGTGAGAATAGAACTAGGAGGGGAGAGACGGGGAATTCCTTCGCTAGTATGACCTACCTAAGTTTATTTGGTATTTAATTGGTCGGTCAGAGTATAGGGATAATATGTGATATGTCAATTAACCCTTGTTTTGTGACAGTGTTTGAGAATGGCATCTGAAAATGCTGAGATAAGCAATGAAGCACATGAGAGCGTTGATTCAGCTCAAGCAAAAGGTAACGACCAACAACACGATAATAATCATATCGGTGACAACGACCATCAGAACAATGATAACCATTGTGGGGTAAATTATCATGCCAAGAATGGTAACCACTTCGGTGGTAATCATGGCCAAGATAATAGAAGTGGAAATTGAAAGAAAAGAAGGTCGTTTAGCCCGATTTTATCGTGCACCAAAGTCAAGTCCAGCTGGGATGGTGGCACCAAAGGCGGATACGGACAAAACAAAGTCGTTGGTTTTAGG
Organism: Panax notoginseng; assembly: GCA_016801055.1. Lineage (NCBI taxonomy): Eukaryota > Viridiplantae > Streptophyta > Magnoliopsida > Apiales > Araliaceae > Panax > Panax notoginseng. The sequence goes on along the minus strand of CM029021.1, from coordinate 2,266,082 downwards.
AAGAGCGTTTTTCATGACTTCTAAAAAAAAGCGAGTAAACCGAATGAAGTTAGCACGGGTTAGTTAATTATAAATTCTTGTGAAGTCTATACCTTATTAGATATCGGTTCTACCCATTCTTTTATCTCTTTTGCTTGCGTTCAACGTTTAAATTTGACTCTAGAGAAGTTAGACTTTGACCTATCGGTTGAAACTCCGCTAGGAGAAACCTTCATTTCATGTGTTATTCAAGTCTTAGATGAGAGTAACAGTTTTGAATGATATTTCTATTATTAATAAATTTCCTGACGTATTCTTGAAAATTTCTTAAACTACCCTTAGAGCATGAAATCGAATTTTGTATTGACTCCAGTACAAAACCCATTTCTAAAACCCTCAAATATTTCTTCAACTAAAAGGATCTCTTTACGTGGATTACGATGAAAGTCATAATAAAAGTATAGGACTGATGAAAATCATGGGTATATGAAGTATTAGTAAGTTTTATGATGAGTTATGATGGTTATTATGTAAAAACATGAAAGTTTCTTAGAAATCACAAAGAGTTGAAAATCAGATTTTGGTGAAAAACATAACATGAAATTCAATTGACCATATCTCCTATTATATTTCGAATTTTTGAGTGTGGTCAAGTCCTAGAGTTAGATCTATGAGTTTTCTAACTTATCCAAGTGGAATTAATGGAAAAGGTATGTAGATTTTCGTGTGGACTGATTTTAACAAAGGAGGCAAAAGCTGTAAAAACCGAAAAAACTATTGTCCAGATTTTTAAAAGGGCATTTTCGTCCACTTAATTTATGAGAAAAATTCTGTCCTTTTGGGAAATGAAAGTATATGGTGTAAGGTAACTCCTGTCCAAAAATTAGCTCATTCTGACTTAAAATGAGCAAGTTATGGCGATTTCAATATTTAGGTTTTTCCGACGAAAAATGCTATAACTGGAGTTCTATAACTCCGATGACCATGAAATTTAAATTGGAAGCTGACATTAACATGTGTAAGATCCTTCCAAGATTTGGGAATTTTTGGAGTTAAACTTGAGGTAGCTAATTTCTTAAGAAATTAATTAGAAATTGATTTTTGAAAAATAGTAAATGAATTTTAAAAATTCCGAGAAAAATATATTTTCATTATGGGACTATATTATGCTAAATCCCAGAAAATAAATATTTTTGGAACTGATTTGGTATTTTTCATGAAAATGATCTAGTTATGAGTAAATGAGTTAAATATGTTATGTGAAATAACAAAATTGAAAAATAGGATTTTATGGCTAGAAAATCCTATATAGAGTATATTTATATTTTTTTTTGATGAGGGATTTGATCATTGGTGATGATATCTTATGAGTATGGCATTTTTGAATGATTAAATGCATTATATGGGAAAGCGTAAACAATTGAAATAAATTGTTTATAAGTTTAAGAAGTGATTAAAATATTGTTATAATATTAATGATATTAGATTATGAAATTATTAAGTGATTGATAACATTGGGATATTCATGAAATCTGGATAAATTATATTATAAATGTTTAATATTTATCATTTATCTCATTTGATTGATTCTTTATATCATTATACTCATGCTTATATTGTGTTAAAAGTCATCTGTGGCTTACGTGCATAGATGGAATTGGTATGATTATGATCAGGGATTGTTCGGCATAATCATGACCGTAATTGAAAACACGATTATCTTTGGCACGTAGTGCATGGATAATTCGTGGTCGTGATACTAAAGAATATCCTTGGCCTGTTGTGCAGGGATGATTCGACAATGTGGATTAATTATTGAGCTGAGTCTCAGCAATGAAATATTAATTCATGGATGTGTTCAAAGTCATCTGTGGCTTACGTGCATAGATGGACTTGGTATGATTATGACCAGGGATTGTTCAGTATAATCATGACCGTAATTGAAAACACGATTATCTTTGGCACGTAGTGCATGGATAATTCGTGATCGTGATACTAAAGAATATCCTTGGCCTGTAGTGCAGGGATGATTCGACGATGTGGATTAATTATTGAGCTGAGTCTCAGCAATGAAATATTAATTCATGGATGTGTTCAAAGTCATCTGTGGCTTACGTGCATAGATGGACTTGGTATGATTATGACTAGGAATTGTTCGGTATAATCATGACCGTAATTGAAAACACGATTTTCTTTGGCACGTAGTGTATGGATAATTCGTGATCGTGATACTAAAGAATATCCTTGGCCTGTAGTGCAGGGATGATTCGACGATGTGGATTAATTATTGAGCTGAGTCTTAGCAATGAAATATTAATTCATGAGTGTGTTCAAAGTCATCTGTGGCTTACGTGCATAGATAGACTTGGTATGATTATGACCAGGGATTGTTCGGTATAATCATGACCGTAATTGAAAACACGATTATCCTTGGCCCGTAGTGCATGGATAATTCGTGGTCGTGATACTATTAAGCTGAGTCTTAGCATTATTGGTTTTACAGTTGTATATCTTTGGCCTGTAGTGCAAAGATGAATTGTTAATGAATATCTTTGGCAGTATTGCAAAGATGAATTTAATATTTTCAACGATAAATATATTCAAGGTATCCTCACCTCTTTATCATACCAGGTACGTACCCTAATTTCGAGGGCGAAATTCCATAAGGAGGGGGGATTGTGAGACCCCAGATTTTATAAATAAAGATTTAAATTTTCTCGAAATAATTTTTTTATGTTATGGTGTGAATTTGATATAATGTTATAGTTGTGGGTAGTATTTATAAATTTTGCAAAGTATACAAGTTGTTATATTATATTCGATTGGTCAGGGAATATTCTTTGTGTCGGAAAATATTCGTACGACGGTACAATCATTGGTGGACCCCACAACGGAATTATTGTCGGATTGAGAAAACGACAAAAATATTTTATTGAAAATAACGGCGGAAGTTTTACCGTTGATACTGTTGAACTACTCGGTAGTAAAAGTACAGTAATACGCGTTGTTGCATAGTAGCACACGGTATTGATTATTGATATTTATGTGAGAAGTCACTCAGTTTGATTCAATTATTGTTGATTAATAATATGAATTATTATAACGATAATGACGTTTTGTTTTATTCGTATTATTAACGTAATAAAACAGAAACATCTTTTTATATAAAACAGAATACTTTATTAAAGCTATTCTATAAATAGAATATATTATATTTTATTATGCATAGTGTTGCATAGTGTTTTGCATAGTGTTGCATAGTATTTTGCATAGTAAAAATCTTTTTATATAAATAGAATATATTATATTTTATTTAAAAGATTTTTCTTTAAATATGGACCGTCAGATTAAAGTAAATCAATCTGGACCGTTCATAGATTAGTTACTATGCATTCTATTTTCCTATAAATAGAAGCTCATTCCTTCATTATTTTCTTACGAATTCAGTGAACTCTAGAGAGAGAAACTATAGAGAGAGACTATAGAGAGATAGAAGAAAAGTTTTCTGCTTCTTCACTACTCTTATATCCAGTTCTTTTACGGTAAGGGGTGTTATTCTTTCTTATTCATGAAGAGAACTGTTGTTATTCCATTGCTTATTATTCTGTTGGAATAACCTGTATACGCGGTTTACCCTATACTTGGTGACATTCTTCTATTATTCTGTTGGAACATCATGTCTGTGTGTTTTACCCCGGACCTGGTTCCGTCTTTATCATTATTCTGTTGGAACATCATGTCTGTGTGTTTTACACCGGACCTGGTTCCGTCTTTATCATTATTCTGTTGGAACATCCTGTCTGTGTGTTTTACACCGGACCTGGTTCCGTCTTTATCATTATTCTGTTGGAACATCCTGACTGTGTGTTTTATACCGGACCTGGTTCTGTCTTTATTATTCTGTTGGAACATCCTGTCGGTGCAAATTTTGCCTGACCTGGTTCCGTTATTATTATTCTGTTGGAATAACCTGTCTATGCGAAGTACCGCATGCATGGTGATTTCTTTTGTTATTTCATTCTTCATTATACTCAGTTGGTTAAAGTTTTGACTTCTATACTCCATGAAATTAGTGGAATATCCTTGATATTTGCGCTTCATCCAGTATCTTTTCATGGAAATATTCTTTTAAGCATTTTTGAATTTTACTCCACAAAGCAGTATCATGTTGATAATTTGGACATTATTAATTCTTGGATAAATTAATTATTGAACTTGTTTTATTGAATTGTCATCATCCTCATGTTTATATATGTTGAAAGTCATCTGTGGCCTGTAATGCATAGATGGACTTGGTATGATTATGACCAGGGATTATTCGGTATAATCATCACTGTAATGTTACAAACGATGTGGTAAAAGTCCTCATTGGCCCGTAGTGCATTGATGGACAGTTGTTGGCATGATCATGACCATTGACGAATACACAAATATTCTTAGCCCGTAGTGCATGGATAATTATGGTCGTGATACCAAAGAATATCCTTGGCCGTAGAGCAGGGGTGATTCGATGATGTGGAATATTTATTAAGCTGAGTCTCAACGATAAAAGTCATGAAAAACCTTTTAAATCATAAAAGATAGTAGATTTTATTTTCTACTTGACTCTTTTAATGGATTGCTTGTTCCGCTGCAGTTAAACTTGATGTCTATTATATTTTATCAGTTTAACATTGTTGAAGGCTAATGATAATTTATTTTGCATTATCTTAGTCATAATATTTCTTGCTGGGCTAGTTGAGCTCACCCTTTCTTTCACTGTTCTCTTCAGGAAATGAGAACGTAGCAGGGACTAGTCGGGGAACGGAGTAACGATTCAGATGATAGTATTAGTAGTCCTCACTATTCTGTTAAATGGTGTGACAATAAATGTAACGAGTACTCCTTTTGAGTTTGTATAGTCTCTAGTAGACAATATTTGTATTCAAAGTCACAGGCTATGTTTTGGTGTATTGTACACGTCAGTTGTATAATTAAGTTGTATTTGAATTTTTTGTACCATGTAAGTGGCGACCCAAGATAGGTGACATATACCTAATTTTGGGGGCGTCACAATGGATATTGTCTAGATCACAATATTCCTATTAGAACTCTCAGTTTATGTATTGTCGTATGTTACACAACAGTTGTATAATTAAGTTGTATTTGAATTCTGTACCATATATTTGACGACTCAGAATAGGTGACGTATACTTATTTTGGGGGCGTCACATCAAACATCTATTTTAACATCTCATAATACCTCTAACATGATTACATGTTCATTACATTAATCCACTAACACATTGTTAGACTTAAACATTTTTAAAAATTACATTTCTGAAATTTCTGGAGAGTGGCGCTGCGGCGCCACGTTTGTACTGGCTCTTAGCGCTACGGCGCCGTGGCGCTGCGGCCTGAGTCTTGGCGCTGCAGCTCGGGACTTCAGTTCTGGAGTTGGTGCCGCGGCGCGAGACTCCAGATTCTGTTTTTCCAGTTCGCGAAGAACACAGAGTTCGGCGAATTACAAATTTCATGATCATTAAACTCACTAATTTAACATACCCACATGTTAATATTCACATATAATCATTACCCAACCTCTAAAGAGTGATTTTAACTATTTAAAAAGCATAGTCACATAATTAAATTATACAAATTGTACTGTTCTTGATGTTCTTGAAGATTTTGAACAAAAACATATAATTTAGCACTACGGATTCGTTATAACACCGAATCCGTTTGTTTAAGGCTTGATCTCTTCATATTAACATGCTCAATAATATAAGGGTGTAAAATTTATGAAAACATTTATGTTTAACATACTAAAATCACGTATAAGGCCATAAGGCCATAAACCATACTCTATAATTTTGTAAAACATTTATACGACATGTTTTCATGACACTGATGACATGGTTTACATAATATATATAATTAAATACGATTTGATACATATTAACCCATATATAAACTTATAATCATCTCATATCCCCAAATACAAAGATTTATAAAAAAATGTGAAAGCCATTTTATGAAAACTAAAAGACGTAATTTAGAATTTGGGAAGGAGAAGATTACCCTGTAGAATATAATTAGTAGGATTAGACTTCCTCACCCTCAAATCTCCTTCACAAACTCACAATTTTAATTATCTCTGATAAACTTTCTCTGAACTCTCTCTGTTTCTAGTTTTCTAGACTTAGGAAAATGAAGGAAATAGAAGACGTAGGGTATAATAATCAGATAACTGAGCGCAGAGTGGTCAGTTGGCCCAATCATGGGTTAACTGCACCAACTTCCCTTAAGGCCTTGTTTGGCTAGTTAGAATAGGTTTCAAAAATCATTTAATTTGATAAACTTCTTATACTATAGTTTAATAAATGTCACACTCCTTATAAAATAACTCCAATATTTTATTTAATTTATTATAAATAAAATATAATATTTTCTCATAAATTCACATAGTTACATAATTAATTTTCTCATTAATAAATAATGTCAATTTATTAAATCTCTAATTAATAATTACATTAATTAAATAACATAATGCTTAATTAAATATTTTATTTAATTCAATAAGCTCACATAATCACATACTTGAATAATAAAAATTCTCTACATTAATTTAATAAATGCAACACATATAATTAAATTAATCTACCACAATTGCATCAATTAATTATTAAATCTAATAATTAAATCATCGAAAAATATTTATTTAATTCAATAAATATTAAAATTAATTTACAAATTCTCATTCGTCACAATGACTGTTGTACCGAAGTCTATTGATAATAATAAAATTAATTCTTCTGCTTACTTGTTAGAGTTTTCAAACATATGGCATGCTAGATTAGGACATGTTAATTATGATACATCGCGTAGATTAATTCATTTAGAATTCTTGCCTAAATTTGATATTAATCAAAAACATAAATGTGAAATTTGTGTGGAATCAAAAATGACAAGATTACCCTTTCATTCTGTTGAAAGGAAAATTGAACCTCTAGATTTAATTCACACTGACATGTGTGACTTAAAGTTTGGGCAAACTAGAGGTGGGAAAAAATATTTCATAACCTTTATTGATGATTGCACAAGATATTGTTATGTATATTTGCTAAGAATCAAAGATGAGACTATAGAAATGTTTCAACTTTATAAAAATGAAGTTGAAAATCAACTTAGCAAAAAGATTAAACCGATAAAAAGCGATAGAGGTGGTGAATATGAATCACCATTTGAAGAGATTTGCTCTAATCATGGTATTATTCACCAAACTACTGCTTCTTATTCTCCTCAATCTAACGGTATTGCTGAACGCAAGAACCGAACATTGAAAGAAATGTTGAATGCTATGTTAAACAGTTCTGGAGCACCCCAGAATTTGTGGGGGGAAGCTTTGCTTTCTGTAAATTATATTCTTAACAAAGTGTCTCATAAGAAAACTCACAAAACACCTTATGAATTATGGAAAGGTCATAGACCTTGCTATAAATACTTGAGAGTGTGGGGGTGTCTAGCAAAGGTAATGGTTCCTAAACCTAAAAAGGTTAAGATAGGACCAAAAATAATTGATTGTATTCATTGGTTATGCAAATAACAGCAGTGCTTATCGATTTCTTGTTCATAAATCTGAAATTAATGATATTAATATTAATACATTTATTGAATCAAGAGATGCATCATTCTTTGAGAATATTTTTCCATATAATGGAAATAAAGATTCAAATTCAAACAAAAGACCTTTGGATGCTACTAGTAATAATCCTGAAAATATAGACAAAGAGTCTGTATTGGATGAACCTAGACGTAGCGAAAGGGCAAGGACTTCAACGTCTTTTGGTCCGAATTTTCTAATATTTTTGTTAGAAAACGATCCTCAAACGTACAAGGAGGCAATATCCACTCCAGATGCTTCTCATTGGAAAGAAGTAATAAATAGTGAAATTGAATCCATCATGCAAAATCATACATGGGAATTGGTGGACCTTCCACCTGGTTCCAAACCCGTAGGGTATAAATGGATCTTCAAAAAGAAGATGAAAGCTGATGGTTCAATTAATAAATATAAAGCAAGGCTTGTTGTTAAAGGATATAGACAAAAGGAAGGATTGGATTATTTCGACACTTATTCACCTGTTACAAGAATTACATCTAGTAGGGCTAATAACAATAGCATCTTTAAATAGACTTGAAATACATCAAATGGATGTAAAGACTGCATTCTTAAATGGTGAATGAGATGAAGAAATATATATGGAACAACCTAAAGGTTTCATAGCTCCTGGACAAGAGAGGAAAGTATGCAAACTTGTTAAATCCTTGTATGGATTAAAACAAGCACCAAAACAATGGCATGAAACATTTGATAATGTTATGTTATCAAATGATTTTAAGATCAATGAGTGTGACAAATGTGTTTATGTCAAAAGCACTCAAAAGGAATATGTCATTGTTTGTCTTTATGTGGATGATATGTTAATCATGGGTAGCAACAATGAAGTTATCAACTCAACAAAACGTATGTTGTCAAATAGGTTTGATATGAAAGACTTGGGGGTTGCAGATATAATTTTAGGAATCAAAATTTCTAGAACCTTTGATGGAATTATATTATCTCAATCTCATTACATTGAGAAAATACTTGAAAAATTTAACAAGTATAATATAATTCTAAATAAGACCCCAGTTTATATAAATCTTCATCTAGCTAAAAATGAAGCTGATAGCATATCTCAATTAGAATATTCTCGTATAATAGGCAGTTTAATGTATGTCATGAACTGTACTAGACCGGATATAGCTTATTCAGTAAGTAAGCTAAGTCGGTATACGAGTAATCCAGGTAAAGATCACTGGAAAGCTACTCTGAGAGTTTTGGGATATTTAAAACATACTCAAAACTATGGACTGCACTATACAAGATATCCAGCAGTATTGGAAGGATATACTGATGCTAATTGGATATCTGATACTAAAGATTCAAAATCCACAAGTGGATATGTATTTACACTTGGTAGTGCAGCGGTGTCTTGGAAATCCTTAAAACAAACGTGTATTGCTAGGTCTACAATGGAATCGGAATTCATTGCGTTAGACAAAGCTGGAGAAGAAGTTGAGTGGCTTCGTAATTTCTTAGAGGATATTCCAAATTGGTCAAGACCTGTGCCAGCTATATGTATACACTGTGATAGCCAATCAGCGATTGGAAGAGCACATAGTCATTTATATAACGGTAAGTCACGCCATATACGACGGAGACATAATACCGTTAAACAATTGCTCTCAAATGGAATTATCTCAATTGACTATGTAAAGTCAAAAGATAATATTGCGGATCCGCTTACGAAAGTTTAACAAGAGAGCAAGTGGAAAAATCATCGAGGGGAATGGGTTTAAAGCCTACTGTTTAAATAAGAGTCGTCATAGTGGCAACCCAACCTAGTTGACTGGAGATCCCAAGATCTAGGTTCAATGGGCAAACCGAACTATGTAGTACTCAGTAAAGCATTGAGGAGATATTTAATCCTAACCATTCCTATTATGAGACAGTGCACATCTGCCGCGAGAATCAGGATAAGTTACGCTTTTAATGACTTTTATATCTTGAAATATGTTCAAGTGGGGTATTGCAGGATACTCTTGATAGAAGTCACCTACGTGAGTAAGAAGGGGGCCACTTCTGTGAGAATTTTGAAGGATGAATTCTCTAATATACTTACGGAACCAAGAGGTGTTTCAATGCCAAAATGAACACAAACGTGAGAACCAATTATGTCTGAAGAGATATTTTGTGAATTCTATTGTCTTGGTTTACACAAAAAGCTGACAGTTCAAAGACATCAAGTCTACTGATTAGCCAAGTAAATTCGATATATTTTACTAGGGCAAGTTCAAAGCCACTAGGCTACTTAACCTGATGAAATATCTTTTCTTATGTACTCGAACTAGTGTCTGCATATTCATAACATATTTTGCATATTGTAAAGCCAATTTTACATTCATGTGGGGGATTGTTGGAAATGAGATTTGAATTGAATGAGAAAATTAACTTCAAAGTCGGGTCGGGTCGGGTCGGGTCGGGTTGTGATCGGGTCGGGTCGTGATCTTGGTCGTGACGGGCGGGTTTGTGATATATCATCACAATACTACGTCGTTTTGACGACGGTTACACGCCAACGGATTCTATAAATAAACGGTGTGGGAAGCTTTTATAAAAGAATTTTTTCTGTCCCGTTCTGTCAATTTTCGTCCGCAGAAAATTTCCCGTTCCGTTCAGCAGTAACTTTCCCGTTCTGCAATTCCCGTTCCCGTTCTGTTTCTGCAAGTCCGTTCTGCAGAATCCCGTTCTCTGCAAAAGTGTTGCAGTTCCGTTCCGTTTTTTCTATCCCGTTCTGCATATTTCCCCGTTTCTGTGTAAGTATATACATGCATTAATTTTCATGCATCATTTTGTAAGTTTAGTACATAACATAAAAATTGGTTCAATGAATTCTTAATTTTGTAATGCTACTAATTAAGAATTGAAATTCGTTTTATCTTGGGAAGCAATTATTCAATTAACCCTTAGCATCTGTGGGGGAATAAATTTGCTTTAAGGAGATTTTGTGAATTCAAATGACTCGGATTTATTGATTAATATTTTTTTGTGTTATATATATATAATTACGTTTTGTTTTATCATATTTATATATATTAAATAATACTATATATTACAGATAACACGTAGAGCCTACATTCTCATCGTATAGTGCACTCAATATCGTATAGTGAACAACAAATCGCAGAGTAAAGAGAAGTTTGCAGAGTGCTCAAGTATCGTAGAACAAGTCGTTGAGCTGAACGTGGAGCTCAAGTCATATAGAAGAGTTAAGATCAGACTCTATGATTAACCCAGCTCGTAAAGCAAGTCAAAACTGATAGAAGACTGACAATAAAGAGCGTTGCAAAATGAGAAACTTAATGCAAGGATCACATATTCTTAGTTGATATCGAAGTTTAGAATATGCTTGTGTCCAATAGCTAGCTTGGCAAAGTGACAACTTCCCCATGCAGTTGGTGAATCTGTAGAATGATGTGACATGCTAAACAAATCAAAAGCAAGTTGACATAACCATATTATAAGTTAACATAAGGATTATTAAGTATCAGAGCATTAAATGCTCGACGAGAATTTTGCAATGAGAAACTTTCAAGCAAATATTATAAAAGAGTACATGGATTGAAATCAGGGAAGCAGATTAGATACGTTTTGAACGCGAATTGAACATGGATTGGACGTGTTTTAGGTATTTATAACTATTCGTGAGACAACCCACGATAAAAAAACAGTATTAACTGCACATAACAAGTAAAATATTTAATCATCCCCAAATACTACTGCCTACTCCATCAACAAATGGAACTTTTTTAAAAAACAAAAATAATTGGCAAATGGAACATTTTTGTCCAACATGGGGAAGTACCATAAACATTTGTAACTAAGTCATCAGATCGAAAATAGTCTCCACAAATTAAGGCATAGTTCTACCACGAGTATTTGTTTCTCTACTATCATCCACAACTGGTTGAATTCCAACTGATTCACCATGATTACATACTACAATTGTTTCCTTACTATCTTGTACACCTGGCTCAATGCAAAGAAATTCATCAGACTGGTAACTAAAAAAAAAATTCCCTACTATCCTCCTCCACAACTGGTTGAACAAAGTGCAACTCAACATTACTCTTGAACAATTTCAGCCAATTGAACGTTGATCCAGATGAAACTCCACGTAGCAGAAGTGGCTTTGTTGACAATTCTGGCTTGCTATACTTAAGTACCGCCATCCACCTGCCAATGAATTTTTTTGGAGTTTTGCTAAGATGTTTCAACAAGAAATTAAGTGGTACAAGTTTAAATATTAAAAGGGTTAAATGTTTATTTTGTCACTGTACTATAGGTCAACTTACAAGTGAGCCACTAAACCGATTTTTTTTACAGTCAACTCACTATACCTTACTTTACTAACAAAACGTTAGAAAATCCGTTAAGTCTGTTGACTTTTAACGGAAATTGCCACATCAGCTGCATACGTGTAAAAAAATTCTTATGTGGCACAAATCATCCCATGTGGCTTTCTTATGTGAAAATTGAGGAAATAATTTATGAAAAAAATGAAAGATTTATTCTAAATAAAACAACATATGTTAAAATATATTAGAAAAGTTAGCCAAAAAAATAAGAAAATAAGTGAAAAATATATTTAATTATTTTATAATTAATATCAAATGAATTTTTATTTAATTCTCTACAAATAATAATATAAATTAGAAAAGTTTGCTAAAAAAATAAGAAAATAAATAAATAAAATATGTTTAAATAATATCAAATGAATTTGTGTTTAATTATTTACAAATATAATAATATAAATCAGAAAATTTAGTCAAAAATAAGAAAATAAATAAAAATATATTTAATTATTTTGTAATCAATATCAAATGAATTTTTATTTAATTCTTTACAAATATAATAATATAAATTAGAAAAGTTAGTCAAAAAAATAAATAAAAAATATATTTAATTATTTTTTAATTAATATCAAATGAATTTTTATTTAATTATTTACAAATATAATAATATAAATTAAAAAAATTGACAAAAAATAAGAAAATAAATTTAAAAAATTACATGCTTACGTGCAATTAAAAAAAAAGTGCAGTTAACTAGAAGAAAAAGTGCAATTAAAAAGCTCACATGCTTATGTGCAGTTAATATAATTTAACCCCCAAATTAATACTCGGAATACAGCATTCATCATCTTCATCTTCATCTTCAACCTAACTAGAAGAAAAAGTGCAAAAGAAGATAGAAATGAAGAAAAGAAGAGCAATCAATAATAGATTAATGGTTGAACCACTATCCCGATACCGTCGCATTAGTTCCTAATCAAAATCATCCGAAAATCCCAAATAACTTGTAGATCTGGATTCAAAGTCATCTATGTCCTCTGCCTCTCTAGCCCCAATCGTAGATCTAGGTCACTTCGGTTGCCGCCTCCCTCTAGCCTCAATCATATGGGTCATCTATGTTCTTTGCTTCTAGTCATGATTTTGTTTAGATTGGGCAAGATGGGAAGTGGTTGTACTGGTGGATGAAGTTGATGGTGATGGAACCACTTGGTGGGAATGGAGATGAAGAATGTTTTGTTTCTATTTCCTTTTTGTCGGAAATCTGGGGTGGGGATTTCAAATCTTAGCTTTTTTGGCATATATGCACTTAAGCCACATGGGGTTGTTTTATTTTATATAGCAGTTTTGAATTTGGCACACGGTTTGATTCAATTTTTTTTTGTATTTTGATCTTGTTTATTAGTGCCAAAGAGGAAAAGTATCCCATGTTTCTATTCCATCCCTTATTGGTTGTTGATTGCTAGTGTTTTTATTATCTGGATTTTCTGCACTAAATTGGATGAGGAAGATGATGAATAGTGATGATGGTGCTAGGTTAGAGAGAGAAAGAGATAGAGAAATCTGGATAATCTGGATGATGAGTGTGTTTAATTTATTTAATTATAATATAGCAATAAATTGTTAATATATCATAATATTTGCTTTCAATAATTAATAATTCTTTGCCTAACATATATAAACATTTATGTAAAAAATATTTATTTTGAAAAGATTTTTAATTTTAAAATATTTTTAATTTTAGTAATTACAAAAATAAGTAAAAAAATTATTTTTTCCATGCTTTTGGCTAACTTTTCTAATTTACATTATATTTTAAAATATTTTTTCATAAATTAAATATATATTTCATTTATTTATTTTTTTGGCAAATTTTTCTAATTTATATTATTATATTTGTAAAGAATTTAATAAAAAATCATTTGATATTAATTACAAAATAAGTGAATATATTTTTTATTTTTTTCTTATTTTTTTGGCTAACTTTTTTAATTTATATTATTATATTTGTAAATAATTAACCAAAAAATCATTTGATATTCATTACAAAAATAATTAAATATATTTTGTTTATTTATTTTCTTATTTTTTTGGCAAAGTTTTCTAATTTATATTATTATTTGTAAAGAATTAAATAAAAAATCATTTGGTATTAATTACAAAAAAAATTAAATAAATATTTGATTTATTTTCTTATTTTTTGTTAACTTTTCTAATTTATATTATACTTTAAAATAATTCTTTTATTTTCTCCACAAATTTTCCCTTTTAGATTCACATAATCCATGCCACGTGGGATAATTCATGACACATAAGCTTTTTTTTACAAGTCAGCTGCTTACGTGTACATTCCGTTTAAAGTCAAATGACTTGACGGTTTTTCCTAATGGTTTGTAAGTAAATAAGGGTTCAGTGAGTTGACTGTAAGAAAAACAGTTGAGTGACTCACTTGTATAGTACAATAATGAAATAAGCATTTAACCCAATATTAAAAGGATAGGTACTCAAGAAAATACTAAAAGCCTTCATGTATCAATTTACATTGGTAAATATCAAGTTTAAATATTAAAAGGATGGGTACTCAAAAAATAATAAAAGCCTTCATGTATCAACTTAAATTGGTAAATATCAATTGCGCCTTAAATAAAGACCTTGACCATTTTTTTTAGAAAATGTATAAACGTTGCAGATTGATTAGCTCCTTTGAATCGATTGGAACAACAAAAGAACAAAGAAACAGAAAGAGAGACAAAGACAAGAGTTGACGAGAAAACGATTAGAGAAACAGAACAAATAGACTGTCCCTAATATTTGTCCTTTTATCTCACTGGATTCATTTTCTTTAAAATATTTTTCCTCATCCTCAGTCCTAAATGATGATATTACTGAATATTTTTGGCCTGTAGTGCAAAGATGAATGATTAACTGATGAATATCTTTGGCCTGTAGTGCAAAGATGAGTGATTAACTGATGAATATCTTTGGCCTGTAGTGCAAAGATGAATGATTACCTAATGAATATCTTTGGCCCGTAGTGCAAAGATGAACAGGTGTTGAGATAAACATGACCAACTGGTGATACAAATGAATATATTTTGCCTATAGTGCAAAGATGAATATTTAATTCAAGATATATATTGATTGTTGTTACAGGGATAAAATATTGATGATGGACTTTTAAATCTTAGAAGATAGTAGAACTCATTCTCTACTTGACTCTTCTAATGGATTGTTGTTTCCGCTGCAGTTGTTGATCTAAAACTTGTTGTCAATTATATTTTATCCAATTTTTCCTGTTGAAGACAATTGATAATTTGTTGTATATTATCTTAGTCATAATATTCTTTACTAGGTTAGTTGAGCTCACCATTTTCCTTTTTGTTCCATTTTTCTTCTCAGGAGGTGAGAACATCGCAAGAACTAGTCGGGGTACGGAGTGATGGTTCTAGAAAGTTATTTTACCAGTCCTCACTATTTTGTAAAATAGTGTATCAATAATTGTAATAAGGACTCCTTTTAAGTTTTTATACTCTCTATTAGACAATAGTTGTATTCAAACTCATAGAATATGTGTTGTCGTATGATATTGAATTTTGTATCGACTTTGATCCCGGTACAAAACTCATTTTCAAAAATTCATATCAAATGACTCCTATTGAACTTCAGGAGTTAAAAATTCAACTATAGAAGTTGGTACCCGAACCTCTATCTAGTGTTTTCCTTTGTGGAATGCGCCGAAGCTAGACTCTCCGTATATATTCGTGCGGTGGTAAACTGATATAGGCGCCATTGTGACGTGCTATCTAAGATTGGGATATGAGTCACAGTTGAGAGCAACCTAAGTCAGTAATCGAAATATCTAGCTTTCTAGACTTAGCTGGTTACTATCGAATATTCGTGGAAGGATTTTCTTGAATCGCTACTCCGTTAACTTAGTTGACTCGGAAAGATACAAAATTCGTATGGAGCGAGGAATGCGAGAAGATTTTCCAAAATCTTAAGAGGCGACTAATTTCGGCACCTTTTCTGGCCATACCATCCTGGAAAAGCGAACGTGGTAGCTGACGCGTTGAGTAGAAGATCGTACGCGAGTACGAGTGCGATATTGTCGAACACAAATACCTATTTTGTATAACTTACAAAGGATGGAGATAGAGTTAAAGGCTCCAAGTACCCACGTTATGATGTTAAATATACGAGTAGAATCGACTTTAATTGATAAAGTTAAAATCGCTCAAGCTACACACTGGAGCTGATGAATATAAAGAAGAAAGCTCAAGCCTTCGATTTATTTGAAATCCTCGATCGAGTAGGAACTGTGGCCTATAGACTCGCCTTAACGCGAAGTATGTCGCATGTTCATAACGTTTTTCACGTATCGATGTTACGTAAATATGTGGATGACCCAAACCACATTATTGCGTTACAACCAGACGAGATAGTCGAAGATTTAACGTACGGGGATGTACATGTCAAGATCTTGGATAGAAAAAAACATATCCTATGCACAAATGTTATACCTCAAGTTAAGGTTTTGTGGAGGAACTATGCTATGGAAGAAATGAACTGGGAGTTGAAATCAGAAATGAAAGCGAGGTATCCTTACCTTTTCAAACACCAGGTACGTACGTCAATTTCAAGGACGAAATTTCATAAGGAAGG
This sequence comes from Panax notoginseng, assembly GCA_016801055.1. Taxonomy (NCBI): domain Eukaryota; kingdom Viridiplantae; phylum Streptophyta; class Magnoliopsida; order Apiales; family Araliaceae; genus Panax; species Panax notoginseng. The sequence continues at coordinate 2,249,504 of CM029021.1, read as the reverse complement.
GAGGTTATAAGACCCCAACTTATTAATGAATAAAATCAAATTTCCTCTAATTATTATTGTGAATAATAAGGTGTTAATTTGATATAATATTTTGGTGATGGTTGAAATATGCAAATTTTGCAAAATAAACAAGTTGTTATAAAATATTCATTGTTGTCGGGGAATATTCGTTTGGTCGTAGAATATTCTTTCTGTCGGGGAATATTCGTACGACGGCGCAGCTATTTGTGGGCCCCATAACGGAAAACGGTCGGATGAAGATAACAACAAAATTTGAATTTTTATAAATAACGACGTAGTTGTTACCGTTAACACTGTTGGAATACCCGGTGGTTAAAATACAGTAATACGCGTGGTTGGACAGTAGCACACGGTATTGCACAATATTGTTGAATTATTGATTCTTACATAAGAAGGCATTACTCAATAATTGTTACAGTAGTTACTGTTCAATATTTTATTTTATTGATTCAATCATTGCTGCATTGATATTTTATATTATTGTTGTTTCAATAATTGTTATTGCAATGTATTTCCCATTATCAGATCAATAATTCATATTATTTGAATAATATTATTAGATAACATTATTGACAATGTCTAGAAAGTTCTGTCAAAGAGAGGTTTGGTCACCTAATTGTGCGCCAGTAAGGAGAAATCCTTATCGGAAAGCCCCCTCTTTCCTGGAAATGGCCTGGTTGTCATAAATGTGATTCTGTAATATTATTTGTGAATAATTAATTATTGATTCATATGATAAGGAAATATTTATTTTATGTGGATATAAATGTTGGATATATTTATTGTGGTTATAAATGAAGGAGTTAATGTTGAGATATTTTATCAGTATTTTTGTCGGTATTAAAAAATCAAACCAGTGTTTTTGAGATATATTGCGTGAGTTATAATTTTTAATCCGACCGTTGAACCGTTAAAAATGAACGTATGATTTATTATGAATTTTAAGAGATGACTGGTTCAGAAATTGTTGAAGTTTCGGAATTTATTATTTTGGTAAAAAATTCTAGAATTGGTGGGCCCCACTTTTGGTTGGTGAGAAATGTGCTGGAAATTTTATTCAAATGTGGTGGATGGAAATAGTAGCAGGTAAAGCCATCAGGTTGCATGTCAAGTTTACTTCGACGTGCTAACATTTTCCTATATATGGAGGGCTAAGTTAGAATTAAAAATCACACCAGAATTCATAAGTTTTCTCTTTTTCTCTCTCTATATTATCGAGTGTATTTTATGAGTATTTTGATACTTTGAGAGTTGCTATTCAGCACAAGTTTCATTCAGCCTCATATCCGATATTTCGATCAGAAGTACTGTTCGTTTGAGGTAAGGGATGTTATTTTCTTCGTAAATGTTATTTCTTTCAATATCATTATGCCGAAATATTGGTCTGAACTTTTTATCAAATTTGGAACTTTTTGTGTCAGAGTTACTATTCACGTATACGGTACTATTCACGTAAACGATACTATTCATGAATATGACACTATTCACCAAAAAATGAAATTTTCTTCTTTTTGTCCAAGTTGTCTATTATGGTTACTATCTTTGATTGTATCTATGTTTTGATCATTATTTTTGAATTGTGCTTCAAAATTGGTTATTATGGAGTATTATTGAACTTGGATAAACTGTAATACGAATCCCTAATATTTATTCTTTTATCTCACTGGATTTATTTTCTTTAATATATTTTTCAGCATTCTCAGTCCTAAATGATGATATTACTGAATATCTTTGGCCTGTAGTGCAAAGATGAATGATTAACTGATGAATATCTTTGGCCTGTAGTGGAAAGATGAATGATTACCTAATGAATATCTTTGGCCCGTAGTGCAAAGATGAACAGGTGTTGAGATGAACATGACCAACTGGTGATACAAATGAATATCTTTGGCATGTAGTGCAAAGATAAATATTTGATTCAAGATATATATTGATTGTTGTTACAGGGATAAAATATTGATAATGGACTTTTAAATCTTAGAAGATAGTAGAACTCATTCTCTACTTGACTCTTCTAATGGATTGTTGTTTCCGCTGCAGTTGTTGATCTAAAACTTGTTGTCTATTATATTTTATCAGATTTTTCCCTATTGAAGACTAATGATAATTTGTTGTATATTATCTTAGTCATAATATTCTTTACTGGGCTAGTTGAGCTCACCCTTTTCCTTTTTGTTCCATTTTTCTTCTCAGGAGGTGAGAACATAGCAGGAACTAGTCGGGGAACGGAGTGATTGTTCTAGAAAGTTGTTTTAGGAGTCCTCACTATTTTGTAAAATAGTATATCAATAATTGTAATAAGGACTCCTTTTGAGTTTTTATACTCTCTATTAGACAATAGTTGTATTCAAACTCACAGAATATGTGTTGCCGTATTTTGCACGACAATTGTATTACTGAAGTTGTATTTGTTTTTGTACCATATTTTTGACGACTCAGAATGTGTGATGTATACCTATTTTGGGGTTGTCACACAAGGGATAACTTTGACTCAATCAAATACTATAGGGAACAAGCTAAAGAAATTTGGACATTATGATGTTAAACTTGTGCATAGTCCTTATGATTCTAGTACTCATTTGAAGAAAAAATTAACAGAGCCTGCATCTCAATTAAAATATTCTCAAGTCATTGACTCTTTACTATAGTTCTCAAATAGAACAAGGGCAGACAAAGCATACACAGTTGGAAGACTTGGTCCTTATACTCAAAATCCAAGTAAAGAACATTGGAATGTTTTAAATAAAATAATCTCAAGTCATTGGATCTTTACTATACTTCTCAAATAAAACAAGGCCGGACAAAGCATACGCAGCTGGAAGGCTTAGTCGTTATACTCAAAATCCAAGTAAAGAACATTGGAATGCTTTAAATAGAGTTCTTTGTTATCTTAGAGGTACACTTGATTATTCACTATGTTATCGAGGCTTTCCTAACGTAATAGAAGGATATTGTAATGCAAATGGGATTATCAATAGCTCAAAGGTCAAAGTGACTACTGGTTATGTATTTATGTTAGGCAGGGCAACTATATCTTGGGGTTCTGAAAAACAAACAATTATTTCTAGAACATGTACGGATGGTGAATGGTTGAAAAACCTTATGTTGGAACTTCCACTTGTAGATAAGACTATGTGTGACGCCCCCAAAATAGGTATACATCACCCATTCTGAGTCGCCAAATACATGGTACAGAAACAAATACAACTTCATTAAACTATGAGTTTAAATACAAATAGAGAGTATAACAACTCAAAAGGAGTCCTCATTACAATTATTATCACACTATTTTATAAAATAGTGAGAACTGTTAACACCACTGACTGAAAACCTCACTCCGCATCCCGACTAGTTCCCGCTATATTCTCGCCTCCTGAGAAAGATGGAACAAAAAGGGTGAGCTCAACTAGCCCAGTAAAGAATATTATGACTAAAATAATATACAACAAATTATCATTAGTATTCAACAGGGAAAAATCTGATAGAATATAATTGACAACAAGTTTTTGATCAACAACTGCAGCGGAAACAACAATCCATTAGAAGAGTCAAGTAGAGAATGAGTTCTACTATCTTCTAAGATTTAAAAATCCATCATCAATATTTTATCCCTGTAACAACAATCAATATTCATTTTGAATCAAATATTCATCTTTGCACTACAGGCCAAAGATATTCATTTGTATCATCAGTTGGTCATGTTCATCTCAACACCTGTTCATCTTTGCACTACGGGCCAAAGATATTCATTTGTATCATCAGTTGGTCATGTTCATCTCAACACCTGTTCATCTTTGCACTACGGGCCAAAGATATTCATTAGGTAATCATTCATCTTTGCACTACAGGCCAAAGATATTCATTTATATCATCATTTAGGACTGAGGATGATGAAAAATATTTTAAAGAAAACGAATCCAGTGAAACAAAAGGACAAATATTAGGGATTCGTATTACAGTTTATCCAAGTTCAATAATACTCCAGAATAACCCGTTTTGAAGCAGAATTCAAAAATAAAGATCAAAACATGGATACAATCAAAGAAAGTAACCATAATAGACAACTTGGACAAAAAAAAGAAAATTTTATTTTTCGGTGAATAGTGCCGTATTCTTGAATAGTGCCGTATTCTTGAATAGTGCCGTATACGTGAATAGTGCCGTATACGTGAACAGTAACCCCGACATCAAAAAGTTCCAAATTTGATAAAAATTTCAGATCAATATTTCGGCATAATGATATTGAAAGAATAATATCATTAGGAAGAAAATAACATCTCTTACCTCAAAATAACCGTACTTCTGACTCAATAGCGGATATGAGGCTGAATGAAACTTGTGCCGAATAGCAACTCTCAAAGTATCAAAATACTCACAAAATACACTCAATAATCTAGAGAGAGAAAGAGAGAAAACTTGTTTCTGGTGTGATTTTCAATTCTAACTTAGCCCTCTATTTATAGGAAATTGCTAGCACGCCGAGGCAGACTTAACCTGTAACCTGATGGCTTTACCTGCTACTATTCAAGCCTACCATATTTGAATAAAAATTTCAGCACATTTCTTCACAAACCAAGAGTGGGGCCCACCAATTCTAGAATTTTCCACCAAAATGATAAACTCCGAAAATTCAACAATTTCTGAACCAGTCATCTCGTAAAATTCATAATAAATCATACGTTCATTTTTAACGGTTCAAAATTTGGGGACATATACTCAACTTGTATATGTATAACATATCCAAAAATTACCACGATCCAACGGTCGGATTAAAAATTATAACCCCCGCAAAATATCTCAAAAACCCTGATTTTTAATACCTCCATTCTGACAAAAATACTGAAAAAAACCTCAATATTAACTCCTTCACTTTTAACCACAATAAATATATCCAACATTTATATCCACATAAAATAAATATTTCCTTATCATATGAATCAATAATTAATTATTCACAAATAATATTACAGAATCACATTTATGACAACCAGGCCGTTCCTAGGAAAGAGGGGGCTTTCCAATAAGGATTTCTCCTTACTGGTGCGCAATTAGGTGACCAAACCTCTCCTTAGACAGAACTTTCTAGACATTGCCAATAATGTTATCAAATAATATTATTCAAATAATATGAATTATTGATCTGATAATGGGAAATACTGTGCAGTAACAATTATTGAAACAACAATAATATAAAATATCAACGCAGCAATTATTGAATCAATAAAATAAAATATTGAACAGTAACTACTATAACAATTATTGAGTAGTGTCTTCCTTCGTAAGAATCAATAATTCAAAAATACTGTGACATCTGTGTGCTACTGTGCAACCACGCGTATTATTGTATTTTTAACCACCGGGTATTCCAACAGTGTTAACGGGAACAACTACGCCGTTATTTATAAAAACTTAATTTTTGTCGTTATCTTCCCCTGACCGTTTTCCGTTATGGGGCCCACAGATAGATGCGCCGTCCTACGAATATTCCCCGACAGAAAGAATATTCCACGACCAAACGAATATTCTCCGACAAAATGAATATTTTCTAACCACTTGTTTATTTTGCAAATTTTGCACATTTCACCCATAACCAAAATATTATATCAAATTAAAACCTTATTATTCATAATAATAATTAGAGAAAATTTGATTTTATTCATTAATAAGTTGGGGTCTTACTACCTCCCCTCCTTATGAAATTTCGTCCTCGAAATTGACGTACGTACCTGGTGTTTCGAAAAGGGGAGGATTCCTCGCTTTTATTTCTGATTCTAACTCCCAGGTCATTTCTTCAATAGCATGGTTTCTCCACAAAACCTTAACTTGTGGTATAATCTTCGTACGTAGGACATGCTCTTTCCTATCCAATATCTTAATAGGTACCTCCTCGTATGTTAAATCTTCGGCTATCTCGTCCGGTTCTAACTCAATAATGTGGTTCGGGTCTTTCACATATTTACGAAGCACAGATATGTGAAAAATATTATGAACACGAGACATGCTTGGAGGTAATACGAGTCTATAGGCCACATTTCCTATTCGGTCAAGAATTTTAAATGGACCAACAAATCGTGGATTGAGCTTTCCTCTCTTCCCAAATCTTGTAACTCCCTTCCATGGTGCAACACATAACAGTACATGATCTCCAATATTAAATTCTACGTCCTTCCGATGAAGATCCGCATAACTCTTTTGTCGATCCTGTGCCGTTTGTATACGTTGTCGAATCGTTTGGATCTTCTCTGTAGTCATGCGTACCAACTCTGGTCCCAACAATGTTGCTTCACCCACCTCGTCCCAGCATACTGGAGAACGACATTTTCTTCCATACAACGCCTCGAATGGAGCCACACCTATGCTCGCCTGATAACTGTTGTTGTAGGAGAATTCCACCAATGGTAGGTACTTATCCCAACTCCCTTTGAGATCTAGGACACAGAGTCTTAATAGATCTTCAAGAGTTTGAATAGTCCTCTCTGATTGTCTGTCCGTTTGAGGATGGTATGCCGAACTGAATCGTAAATCCGTGCCCATAGCTTTCTGCAAGCTAACCCAAAATCGTGAAGTGAATCTTGGGTCACGATTCAAAACTATGAATACTGGCATGCCATGCAATCTCACAATCTCGTTCACGTACATACTAGCAAGACGTTCAAGGGAATAAGTCTCACGTATAGGCAAGAAATGGGCAGACTTGGTTAATCTATCCCAAATCGCATCTATGCCTTGAGAAACTTTTGGAAGACCCGTAACAAAATCCATGGTAATGTGTTCCCACTTCCACTTTGGAATCTCAAGTGGTTGCAACGGACCCTTTGGTACTTGATGCTCCGCCTTTACACGTTGACAAGTTAAACACCTCGAGATAAACTCTGCGATCTCTCTTTTCATATTGCTCCACCAAAATGTATGTCGAAGATCGTGATACATTTTGGTACTCCCAGGATGGATTGCAAACGGTGTGTTGTGTGCCTCCATCATGATTCTATGCTTCAAGTCAAAATCGTTAGGAACATAAAGTCTGGAGTTGACTCGAAGTATTCCTTCTTCATCGATTCTTGCTTCTGGAATAGCACCCTCCTGCACTTTCTTCTTCATACGCATCAGTTCCATGTCCGTAGCTTGAGCAGCTTTAACTTTATCGATTAAAGTAGGTTCTACTCGTATGTTTGATATCATCACGTGGGTACTTGGAGCCTTCATCTCTATCTTCATCCTTTGCAAGTCGTACAAAATGGACTTTTGTGTTAACAACATTGCACTCGTACCCGCATATGATCTTCTACTCAATGCGTCAGCTACTACGTTCGCTTTTCCAGGATGATATTGAATAGTGTGATCGTAATCTTTCAACAGCTCGAGCCAACGTCGTTGCCGCATGTTTAGTTCCTTTTGGGTGAAGAAATATTTGAGGCTTTTATGATCTGTATAGATCTCCACTTTCTCCCCATACAAGTAGTGTCTCCAGATCTTCAACGCGAAAACGACCGCTGCCAACTCCAAATCATGAGTAGGATAATTCCTCTCATATTCTTTGAGTTATCGCGAGGCATAGGCTATGACTTTCCCATGTTGCATGAGAACACATCCTAACCCTTTGCCTGAAGCATCACTGTAGATAACAAATCCATCCGAACCAGATGGTATTGTCAGAACAGGTGCCGAAATGAGTCTCCTCTTGAGTTCTTGAAAACTCTTCTCACAATCCTCGCTCCAACTGAATTTTGTATCTTTACGAGTCAGCTGAGTTAACGGAGTAGCGATTCGAGAAAATTCTTCCACAAATCTCCGATAATAACCAGCTAAGCCCAGAAAGCTACGTACTTCAGTCACCGACTTCGGTTGCTCCCAACTTTGTATGGCTTCAATCTTCGCCGGGTCGACAGATACTCCATGTTTTGACACCACGTGCCCAAGGAATGTTACTTCCTCAAGCCAGAACTCGCATTTCTTCAGCTTGGCATATAGCTTGTTATCACGAAGCCTTTGCAGTACCAGCTTCAAATGGTGCTCATGATCTTCACGGCTTTTGGAATAGATGAGGATGTCATCAATAAAGACAACAACGAACTGATCCAAATATTCCTTGAATACACGGTTCATCATATCCATGAAAGCAGCAGGAGCATTAGTTAATCCAAACGACATGACTAAGAATTCATAATGCTCGTACCGAGTTCTGAAGGCAGTCTTTGGAATATCCTCAGTTTTAATCTTCAGCTGATGATATCCAGAACGAAGATCGATCTTTGAAAAGAATTGTGCTCCTTGCAACTGGTCAAACAAGTCATCAATGCGAGGTAGCGGATACCTATTCTTGATAGTGACATGGTTCAACTCTCGGTAGTCAATACAAAGTCGCATACTCCCGTCTTTCTTCTTTACGAATAACACAGGAGCACCCCAAGGAGATGTACTGGACGAATAAAACCGATGTCCAACAACTCCTGTAATTGGACCTTTAACTCCTGAAGTTCAATAGGAGCCATTCGATATGGGGTTTTAGAAATGGGCTTTGTACCAGGTTCAAGGTCAATAAAGAAATCAACTTCACGTTCTAGGGGTAGACCGGGAAGTTCTTCAGGAAATACATCAGGAAATTCACTAACAATAGAAATAGTATTCAAATCTGACGTGTTTTTGTTCAAATCCGTGACATGGGCTAAGAAAGCATGACATCCATTTTTCAATAAACGAATAGCTTTATGGCTTGAAATGACAGTGATTGACTTTAATGGTTTGGTTGTTTGAATTCGCATAATAGGTTGGTTAGGAATATGAAAACTAACAACCTTACGAAAATAATCAATTTTAGCATGATGCGTGGTTAACCAATCAATCCCTAAAATCACATCAAATGCAAGAATTTTTAACGAAATAAGGTCGGCAGGTAATGTGATGGTACCCACTTGAATCAAGCAAGATTTATTAACGGTAGATGTAACGAAAGTTTCTCCTAACGGAGTTTCAACAGATAAGTCAAAGTCTAATTTCTCCGGGGTCAAATTTAAACGTTGAGCACAAGCAGGAGAAATAAAAGAATGGGTAGAACCAGTAACTAATAAGGTATAAACTTCGCAAGAGTTTATGATTAGCTTACCCGTGATCACCTCGTTTGGGTTCCTCGTGTTTTGTGCAGTTACGACAAACGCCCTTCCTGGAACCACTGACTTTGACTTGTCTGGGACAGTCTTTGGAGTCACCATCCCCGTCGAACTTGGTTTCGCGACTAGACAATCTCTAGCTATATGACCTTCCTTTCCACAGTTATAACACACCTTGGATTGTTGTGGGCAGTTTGGGCTAATGTGTCCCTCTTTGCCGTATTTGTAACATACGACCGGTGGTCGTTCTCCTCCCCTAGAAACAACTGATGTTGGTGCTGACGTCTTTACGCTATTATTGTTGTACCTCCTCCTTTTGAAATCTCCTCCCGACTCGCTCCTTTTATTCTCACGGCCACGATTACCACCAGAGTGGTTACCGCTTTTGTCCGAATGCTTTCCTCCCTGCTGGTTTTCATTGCTCCGATGACCGCTGCCACCGGTATTACCTTGGTTGTGTTCCCTCGGTTGAACATACTCATTATCTCACTCTAATAATTGAGCCCTATTTACAACATCTGAATATAAAGAAAATTTATGAGAGATAAGATATTGCCGAATCTCGGGCTTTAGACCTCTCAGAAACATCCTTGTCATTCGTTCCTCATTTTCGACCAAATGAGGTGCAAACCTGGATAACTCTGTGAATTTTGCTTCGTACTGGGACACCGTCATGTTGTTTTGCTCCAGTCTAATAAACTCTACCTCCTTCATATGACGAATACTTTCAGGAAAGTACTTGTCATTAAATAGTTTCTGAAACGTTTCCCATTACATGTTGAGTGCGTCAGGCTGGGTACGCTTCACAGACTCCCACCAGTAGTCTGCCTCACCGCGGAACATAAAGGTGGCGAATGGAACCTTCTGTTCCTCCGTGCATCCCAAGACATCGAATATCTTGGTAATTTGTTTAACCCATGTTTCCGCCATGATCAGATCCGGCTTTTTCTTAAATTCTGGTGGTCCCAACTCTTTGAACTGCTTGGCTGTGACAAGCCGGCCGTTGCTATCACTTCCACCCGTATTTTGTGCACGAGTCTCCCTCGTCTGATTTTACATGAACTGCAAAAAGCTTCTAAACGTCCCATCATTCATCATTTGTTCGGTAACGTTGTTTACAGGAGGAATATTTTCTTCCTGTTGTACGTTCCCCTGGGCGGTGATCAAAGGTGTCTCCACGGTCTGATTTACTCCATTATTAACGTTCTCAGCTGCCATTCTTAAATACTGCCATAAAACAAGGGTTAATAATCATGTCATATATTATCCCTATACTTTGACCGACCAAATAAATACCAAATAAACTTAGTCAGGTCATACTAGCGAAGGAAATTCCCCGTCTCTCCCCTCCTAGTTCTTGTCTCACATCTCAGCCAGGGATCATATCCCTAAGCTTTGATACCAACTGTGACGCCCCCAAAATAGGTATACATCACCCATTCTGAGTCGCCAAATACATGGTACAGAAACAAATACAACTTCATTAAACTATAAGTTTAAATACAAATAGAGAGTATAAAAACTCAAAAGGAGTCCTCATTACAATTATTATCACACTATTTTATAAAATAGTGAGAACTGCTAACACCACTGACTGAAAACCTCACTCCGTACCCCGACTAGTTCCCGCTACATTCTCGCCTCCTGAGAAAGATGGAACAAAAAGGGTGAGCACAACTAGCCCAGTAAAGAATATTATGACTAAAATAATATACAATAAAATATCATTAGTATTCAACAGGGAAAAATCTGATAGAATATAATTGACAACAAGTTTTTGATCAACAACTGCAGCGGAAACAACAATCCATTAGAAGAGTCAAGTAGAGAATGAGTTCTACTATCTTCTAAGATTTAAAAATCCAGCATCAATATTTTATCCTGTAACAACAATCAATATTCATTTTGAATCAAATATTCATCTTTGCACTACAGGCCAAAGATATTCATTTGTATCATCAGTTGGTCATGTTCATCTCAACACCTGTTCATCTTTGCACTACGGGCCAAAGATATTCATTTGTATCATCAGTTGGTCATGTTCATCTCAACACCTGTTCATCTTTGCACTACGGGCCAAAGATATTCATTAGGTAATCATTCATCTTTGCACTACGGGCCAAAGATATTCATTTATATCATCATTTAGGACTGAGGATGATGAAAAATATTTTAAAGAAAACGAATCCAGTGAAACAAAATGACAAATATTAGGGATTCGTATTACAGTTTATCCAAGTTCAATAATACTCCAGAATAACCCGTTTTGAAGCAAAATTCAAAAATAAAGATCAAAATATGGATACAATCAAAGAAAGTAACCATAATAGACAACTTGGACAAAAAGAAGAAAATTTTATTTTTCAGTGAATAGTGTCGTATTCGTGAATAGTGCCGTATACGTGAATAGTGCCGTATACGTGAATAGTAACCCCGACATCAAAAAGTTTCAAATTTGATAAAAACTTCAGATCAATATTTCGGCATAATGATATTGAAAGAATAATATCATTAAGAAGAAAATAACATCCCTTACCTCAAAATAACTGTACTTCTGACTGAATAGCGGATATGAGGCTGAATGAAACTTGTGCTGAATAGCAACTCCCAAAGTATCAAAATACTCACAAAATACACTCAATAATCTAGAGAGAGAAAGAGAGAAAACTTGTTTCTGGTGTGATTTCAATTCTAACTTAGCCCTCTATTTATAGAAAATTGCTAGCACGCCGAAGCAGACTTAACCTGCTACCTGATGGCTTTACCTGCTACTATTCAAGCCTACCTATTTGAATAAAAATCTCAGCACATTTTTTCACCAACAAGATTGGGGCCCACCAATTCTAGAATTTTCTACCAAAATGATAAACTCCGAAAATTCAACAATTTTTGAACAGTCATCTCGTAAAATTCATAATAAATCATACGTTCATTTTTAACGGTTCAAAATTTGGGGACATATACTCAACTTGTATAATGTATAACATATCCAAAAATTACCACGATCCAACGGTCGGATAAAAATTATAACCCCCGCAAAATATCTCAAAAACCCTGATTTTTAATACCTCCATTCCGACAAAAATACTGATAAAAACCTCAACATTAACTCCTTCATTTTTAACCACAATAAATATATCCAACATTTATGTAAGACCCCGAATTTTATGAAATAAAAGTATTCAATTTTTCTTATAATTACAATTCAGTAAATGGTTTAAATTGATAAAAGTTAAAGTTATGGGTGAAATGTGAAAATTTTCAAAATACACAAGTGGTTATAAAATAATCATTGTTGTCGGGGAATATTCGTTTGGTCGTGAAATATTCTTTTGTCGGAGAATATTCGTACGACGGCGCAGCTATTTGTGGGCCCATAACGAATAACTGTCGGGTGAAGAAAATGATAAATTTGAGTTTTTACAAATAACGACGTAGTTGTTACGTTAACACTGTTGAATATATCCGGTGGTTAAAAACAGTAATACGCGTTATTGCAAGTAGCACATGGTATTGCATAGTATTTTTGAAATTATTGATTCTTAATAAGAAGGCACTACTCAATAATTGTTACAGTAATTACTGTTCAATATTTTATTTTATTGATTCAATAATTGCTACGTTGAAATTTTGTATTATTGTTGTTCAATAATTGTTGCTGCAGTATTTCCCATTATCAGATCAATAATTCATATTATTTGAATAGTATTATTAGATAGCATTATTGGCAATGTCTAGAAAGTTCTGTCTAAGGAGAGGTTTGGTCATCTAATTGCGCGCCAGTAAGGAGAAATCCTTATTGGAAAGCCCCCTCTTTCCTGGGAACGGCCTGGTTGTCATAAATGTGATTCTGTAATATTATTTGTGAATAATTAATTATTGATTCATATGATAAGAAAATATTTATTTTATGGGGATATAAATGAGGGATATATTTTTGTGGTTAAAAAATGAAGGAGTTAATGTTGAGATTTTTATCAGTATTTTTGTCGGAATGGAGGTATTAAAAATTAGGGTTTTTGAGATATTTTGCGGGGGTTATAATTTTTAATCCGACCGTTGGATCGTGGTAATTTTTGAATATGTTATACATATATAGTTGAGTATATGTCCACAAATTTTGAACCGTTAAAAATGAAGTATGATTTATTATGAATTTTACGAGATGACTGGTTCAGAAATTGTTGAATTTTCGGAGAGTTATCATTTTGGTGGAAAATTCTAGAATTAGTGGGCCCCACTTGTGGTTGGTGAAGAAATGTGCTGAATTATATTTCAAATGTGGTGGGTGGGAATAGTAGCAGGTAAAGCCATCAGGTTGCAGGTCAAACCTACCAAATTTTCCTATAAATAGAGGGCTAAGTTAGAATTGAAAATCACACCAGAAACATAAGCTTTCTCTCTTTCTCTTCTATATTATGAAGCATATTTTGTGAGTTTTTAGATACTTGGTGAGTTGCTATTCATCAGTGCAAGTTTTCTTCAGCATCATATCGATATCCAGTAGAAGTACTGCTCTTTTGAGGTAAGGGATAGTAAGGGATAGTAATGATTTTAAGGGTTGTTATGATTTTCAGTTTCGTAATTTTTCTGAACTTCAAAAATTTTGGAAAAATTTGAAATGATATTTTGATGAGTTTTATTGATTGTGTCCAAATGGTGATTTTTGGATGTATAGATTGAGAGTTATGAATTTTATGAGAAAATACTATTTTAAAAGTAATCATTATAATTCCTTGTGGTTAACTCCAAAATTGATGAAATTTTTATTGGGAGTACATGTATATGATAGAAGTATACTCTGTAAATTTCAGAATTTTTGGACAAAAGTACAATTTTTGATAAATGTCTAAATATTCGGCTGTTTTGGCCATATGAAAAATAGTAAATGACTTTTAAAATTCTGAGAAAAATATATGTTCACTATGGACTATATTATGCTAATCCCAGAAAAGAAATATTTTTGGAACTGATTTGATATTTTTCATGAAAATAGACTAGTTATGAGTAAATGAATTAAATATGTTATGTGAAGTAAGAAAAATGGAAAAATAGGATTTTATGGCTTGAGAATCCTTATATGAGGTATATGCAGATTTTTGATGAGGGTTTTGGTTATTGATGATGAAATTATAAGAGTTGGCATTTTATGATGATTAAATGCATTAATTAGTAAAGTGTAAACAATTAAAATAAATTGTTTATAAATTTAAGTAATGTTATTCTTTCAATATCAATTATACGAAATATTGGTATGAATTTTATTGTAGAATTTCTATCTTTTGTGTCGGGTTTGGTGTTATTTATGAGTTACGAATATTACTCTTGAGATTAAAACTATATGGTTGATATATTATTTTTATCATCATATATAACATTTTTATAACCCTGATGTTGAAATTCTCTTTCACTGGAGTGTAAAGATGGGTAGATTATTGGTATGATCATGACTAGGGTTCTCTTTGGCCTGTAGTGCAAAGTTGAATTGTGACTGGTATGATCATGACCATTGAATTTACAATTGAATATCTTTAGCTTAAGTGTAAAGATGAATGATCAACATGGTTATAATTATGGTGTATATAAATTTGAAATGATTTATATATTCTTTGAGATATGAATATATTTGGCCTTGTAGTGC